>JASANE010012253.1:0-33153 GCA_030248225.1 Trileptium ribeirensis | reverse complement strand
ATAGTTTCATTGCTGAATTAATGTCTGCACACACCTACGAAAAAACCCAACGGTAATAATCGTCGTATTTTATATATCATAGGTGCCCAAGGCCTAGGAAGGAGAGTAGATGGACTTCTCCCAGGGGTGGGGGGTAGCTGCGCGGCGGGGTAAGTATGCTAGTGGGTAACCAAAACATTTCCCCCGTCGCCCCTATTTTCGATCATTATATTCCCCATTTTCCAATTGTCCTGAAAATTTTTTTTATAATTTTGATAAAATCGCTTAGATTTTCCGGAAGCCTCTAGGAAATAGGTCAATATAGCCTAGGCTATACACATAGCAAATCTCAAATTTGACACATCGGTCCATAAAGCTTACATGTGCGCGTAAATTAATATGGGTTTTCATGAGAAACTTCAAATACATTATTCAAAAGCGTGACTGCGGAGCTAGCGTTGTCTTCGCACTAAGTCCTAGCTTTATGATACACCCCTTACCCAGCTTTAAGATACACCCCTTACCCAGCTTTAAGATACACCCCTTAGGCAAAATTATGAAAAAAAACGAAAGCTAATACTTCAGTCTTCAGATAAGATACACCCCTTAGGCAAAATCTTAAGATATACCCCAAAATCCAAAAGTTTTCCTTGTGGATTTTGGTGTCGTCTATCATCACCTCAAATTGGCTGTTTTTACCAGCCAGTGCCTCACACCGTAAAAGTGAATCGGGACAAAACTAGAAACTCAGATGTAAAAAGGATACATTGAGGTACATTTCTGTGTGTTAACATTAAGGCGTGTTCACACGCTCAAACTTTTTGCTCAAATTTTGATCAAAATTTGAAAGCATCTTTTTTGCATTTTTATTAAGTTTGAACTGTGTGAACGCTGTTCAAACTTTTCATGAATATTCCTGTAGCCAATCATGGACGATATGTATTGGCTGAAAAAGTTTGAGCTCAAATATTAATCTCAAATTTTAAAATATCGCAATTTTTATTTAAAAATCACCATCAAATTTTGATCAAAATTTGATCAGATTTTGAGCTCAAATTTTGAGCGAAAAGTTTGAGCGTGTGAACACGGCTTTATTAGCAATATAAACTTTTGTTTACCAATTATAAAATGTCTTCCCACATTCTATAACATTTGGTTTCTGGTTATCAGTAGCCGAAAATTTGTAAGTGGCTGCCTAAATTTCGGTTTCGTCAGGACGTATGCTCCTTACGCCATTGCAGACCATGATCTCTCGGCTATTGATCACAATAAACTTATTGTATTGTATAAACACAAATCGAAACCCCATAATTAGCGGTGGTAATTCTAAAAATAGCAAGCATCTTTCTACGAGCTCGTCCAGAACTTGTCCGGGTCGCTGCTATGCTAGTTTCGATTTCCATACAATGCGGTCCTGAGCCATATCTCGCGAAAGTCCCATCGCTGCCATGTCTCTATTAACGCAGTCCATCCACTTCGTCTTTGGCCTTCCTCATCTCTCTTTCCATCCACCTCCATATTCGTCACTCGCCGCACCAGATGTTCCGGTTCCCTTCTTTCAATTTGGCCGAAGCAATTAAGCCGTCGCTGAACGGTTTTCCGGAGTAACTCGTCGATCCCTATTGATCTACGGATGTGTTCGTTTCGAACTTTGTCCAACATCGTTACTCCCCACGGTCCATCGTAACATGCGCATTTCGTTCCCCTCGAATCTTCTAACCATTCCCTTCGTTTCGAACTTTGTCAAACATCGTTACTCCCCACGGTCCATCGCAACATGCGCATTTCGTTCCCCTCGAATCTTCTAACCATTCCCTTCGTTTCGAACTTTGTCAAACATCGTTACTCCCCACGGTCCATCGCAACATGCGCATTTCGTTCCCCTCCAATTTTCTAACCATTCCTTTCGTAGTAGTCCAAGTTGCAGCGCCATAAAGCATTGCTGGTCTATTGGAGCAAGCTATTTCGAATTTGAGCTAAATTTTGTTGTCTTTTTAAGTATTGTTCTACGAACAATCCCACAGTTCTAAGGGGATCGGTAAACAGATACCCCAGCCGCGTTAAAACTGGACAGTAATGATTGTTTCTAAACTAAAAATGTAAAAACAAAACTTGAATAGGAAATCTTAACTATTGATAGCTATGTAATAAAGCTGCCATATAGTAACGCGGGATATGATTCAGAAACGCGTAGAAATTCAGCTGGACCCCGGGTGTCGTACCAACGGCTTGGGACATAGAGTCAAAAGTAGGAAAAAGCCAAAATTCGACGATTATATGTTTGCTGCTAAATAGTATAAGTTATCCTTCTTTTGTATAAAAACTGCTGCTTTAAATGTAGTATACTAAACGTTAGTTATTGCCTGATTAGCGAAAATATTCGTTGAATTTTAAGCCTTTCCCGCACGAATTAATCCGTATTTCGTGCAACAATGTCGAGGAAACTTTAGCCGCAGGGGAGTATTGAACCTATCAGCGAACATATTCTTTGAATTTTAACCCTTTCCCGCACGAATTAATCCGTATTTCGTGCAACAATGTCGAGGAAACTTTAGCCGCAGGGGAGTATTGAACCTATCAGCGAACATATTCTTTGAATTTTAACCCTTTCCCGCACGAATTAATCCGTATTTCGTGCAACAATGTCGAGGAAACTTTAGCCGCAGGGGAGTATTGAACCTATCAGCGAACATATTCTTTGAATTTTAACCCTTTCCCGCATGAATTAATCCGTATTTCGTGCAACAATGTCGAGGAAACTTTAGCCGCAGGGGAGTATTGAACCTATCAGCGAACATATTCTTTGAATTTTAACCCTTTCCCGCACGAATTAATCCGTATTTCGTGCAACAATGTCGAGGAAACTTTAGCCGCAGGGGAGTATTGAACCTATCAGCGAACATATTCTTTGAATTTTAACCCTTTCCCGCACGAATTAATCCGTATTTCGTGCAACAATGTCGAGGAAACTTTAGCCGCAGGGGAGTATTGAACCTATCAGCGAACATATTCTTTGAATTTTAACCCTTTCCCGCACGAATTAATCCGTATTTCGTGCAACAATGTCGAGGAAACTTTAGCCGCAGGGGAGTATTGAACCTATCAGCGAACATATTCTTTGAATTTTAACCCTTTCCCGCACGAATTAATCCGTATTTCGTGCAACAATGTCGAGGAAACTTTAGCCGCAGGGGAGTATTGAACCTATCAGCGAACATATTCTTTGAATTTTAACCCTTTCCCGCATGAATTAATCCGTATTTCGTGCAACAATGTCGAGGAAACTTTAGCCGCAGGGGAGTATTGAACCTATCAGCGAACATATTCTTTGAATTTTAACCCTTTCCCGCACGAATTAATCCGTATTTCGTGCAACAATGTCGAGGAAACTTTAGCCGCAGGGGAGTATTGAACCTGTCAGCGAACATATTCTTTGAATTTTAACCCTTTCCCGCACGAATTAATCCGTATTTCGTGCAACAATGTCGAGGAAACTTTAGCCGCAGGGGAGTATTGAACCTGGAACGTTTGGTTGCCAGCCGCCTACGCTGACCACTATGCTATCTATGAGCTATTGCTTGGTTCTTTCTGTAAGGAACCTCGCGAATAACAACGCAAGCTCAAACGCACGCCTCATGACAAACACGACAAGTGCATCGTTTGACAATGTACGCTGTATCATATGTGATCCGCTATGCGGGAAAGGCTTAACACAAAAAATCCACTAATACAGCGTCATCCGAGACAGAACGCCAAAATATTCCATGAAATAGAGTTGTCAAACTGTAGCCATGAGACTGTAGCAACATTCTATATACATACATATTTATATATATATTTATTTATTTATTAATATATATAATATATAAAATTTATAAATATATATTATATACACTTATTAATAAATATTCAATAATGTAATATGTAATGGATCCGCGCTTGACTCTATCTCAAATCCCAAAAGACATGTTGAATTTTATAGTCAGTCATGAAATGAAATTTTAAAGCTTAATAAAAACTGTATATTTGAATATATATAGTAAAATAACCTCAATAATCGTTCGTTCAAACGGTTTTTATAAGTTTGCTTTTATTGTTGCACTTCAAAGTAAGCGATCAATGATAATGGACCGATAGTCAGAACCTAAAACATTGTTTCGGGGTCGCCTGGGTTAGCTTTGGTTTGCCGCAGTCATGCCGAATGGTTAGCGAACGATCATCGATAGCTTTCAGATCATTGATGATTTTACACAAGTGGGTATTTTTGGTGGCTGTTACTACTAGTATCATGTCATGAGATATTAAAACATTCTGAAGGAGGCTACAATAATCAAATCATGCCGATGATGATATAAAGAATACTTATTAAATAATTTCTGGCGTTTTTCAAAACAAATCTTCTAAATTTCTGTGCTGACACAGGGAAAGCCTAAATTCGCCACCAATATCCCACACAAAAAGCCATGGCGCAACAAAATATATCGGTTCCAGGAATATATTGTAGTTGTGCAACAACTGAGTTTACATTTAGGTACAGGGAAGCTCAGTTGGATTTTTGGTTATCTTAGCTGCACTCGGTCAATGTCGTTCTGAAACCCGACCGAAGTTCGATCAGCAAGTAACTAATGCGACCGGATGGCTGAAATACATAAAAGATATCTCTAGCAAAACCGCCACAGTCCATATAAGTACATGAGCACGAGTTCCATAGTCGTTTTCTGAACAGTATTTCGACCACAGCACGGTGAGGTGATCAAATGAGACCGGATGCTGAAATCCTTTAAAGGGGTCCCTAGCAAAACCGCCATAGTCCGTATAAATACATGAGCACAAGTCCCATAGTCGTTTTCAGATCAGGATTTCGACCACAGCACGGTGCTGTGATCAAATAAGACCGGATGCTGAAATCCTTTAAAGGGGTCCCTAGCAAAACCGCCATAGTCCATATAAGTACATGAGCACGAGTTCCATAGTCGTTTTCAGATCAGGATTTCGACCGCAGCACGGTCCTGTGTCAAATAAGACCGGATGCTGAAATCCATTAAAGGGGTCCCTAGCAAAACCGCTATAGTCCGTATAAGTACATGAGCACAAGTCCCATAGTCGATTTCAGATCATGATTTCGACCACAGCACGGTGCTGTGATCAAATGAGACCGGATGATGAAACCCTTTAAAGGGGTCCCTAGCAAAACCGCCATAGTCCGTATAAATGCATGAGCACAAGTCCCATAGTCGTTTTCAGATCAGGATTTCGACCACAGCACGGTGCTGTGATCAAATGAGACCGGATGCTGAAATCCTTTAAAGGGGTCCCTAGCAAAACCGCCATAGTCCGTATAAATACATGAGCACAAGTCCCATAGTCGTTTTCAGATCAGGATTTCGACCACAGCACGGTGCTGTGATCAAATAAGACCGGATGCTGAAATCCATTAAAGGGGTCCCTAGCGAAACCGCCATAGTCCTTATAAGTACATGAGCACAAGTCCCATGGTCGTTTTCAGATCAGGATTTCGACCACAGCACGGCGCTGTGATCAAATGAGACCGGATGCTGAAATCCATTAAAGGGGTCCCTAGCTAGACCGCTATAGTCCGTATAAGTACACGAGCACAAGTCCCACAGTCCTTTTCAGATCAGGATTTCGACCACAGCACGGTGCTGTGATCAAATAAGACCGGATGCTGAAATCCATTAAAGGGGTCCCTAGCAAAACCGCTATAATCCGTATAAGTACATGAGCACAAGTCCCATAGTCGATTTCAGATCATGATTTCGACCACAGCACCGCGCGTTTTGTTACTACACAGACTTTAACAGTAATGGTTAGTCTGATTCCGGCCTAGAAAATATTTTTAACCCTTCTTTCATAACCATATCTGATTGCAAATTATTTCCACACAAGTAAGCTATGACTGCACAATATGTGTAACATTCAACACAATGTAATTTGAAAAACCATACCGCATATGTTAGTAGCAGCAGGAAATTCTTTGATCAATCGAAACATTCCAAGAATAAGTGGCGATTCAGGGTCCGAACCTGGGACCGACCCCATGTTTAACGGGTTCACATCGTTGCCCGATATCGCTTCAGAACAGCCTGGTTCTGTTTCGATGTAGAAATCAAATTCAATACAATGATTATCACTCGACTGGTTAACCGTCACATGCTGAGAAGAATAATTTTGACGCATTTTTACGAAAATTGAACTGAATTGAAACGATGTTTATTAACAAGAATTGTTTGGGGACTTATGAAAACATAATAGCCGAAAAAATCAATCTCAAACCAAACCTTTGACGAATGAATGAATCCAGAGAATCTGAAAGCTAAAGATTTCATCAAGATACACCCACCTGTTGGTTTCTTATCTATAACCAGAACCCGAAGCCACACAGTGATAATTCTGGCAATTACTGACGCTTTGTTATTTCAAATAAAATAACTGTCAACATCACTATCATGTATACAGATAGAAAAAGTTGTTAAGATAAGCTGGCAAATAAAACCAGAGCATTTATCAGTAACATTTTTGATCGGTTTT
Source organism: Trileptium ribeirensis (assembly GCA_030248225.1). Classification (NCBI taxonomy): domain Eukaryota; kingdom Metazoa; phylum Nematoda; class Enoplea; order Enoplida; family Thoracostomopsidae; genus Trileptium; species Trileptium ribeirensis. The sequence continues at coordinate 26,625 of JASANE010012253.1, read as the reverse complement.
GGACTGGTGCAAAAAGTTACAGAGCCAGTTTTTGGAAAATGTTTAATATTTCAAGAAACTTTATTTTCATTAATCTAGTACGGAAACGAATAATTTTAGCGCGATAACGATTTTTGAAGCGGATAATTTCAGCGAAATTTGATCCAAGCCAATGCCGTACTGATATCTTTACGGGAGTAGCTAAGTAATTTCACAGAAAGCTATTGTTAGATAAAAAGTGTAAAATCTAGTTTATAGTTATGATATCACAGTTTAGCTGCTGTGCCTTGCAATATGATAAGCGTTATGGCGGAGTTATTACCGTTTTGTTTCATAACTAGGCATGGAGCGCGGTCAGGACCGGATCACTGATCATGCGATTCTGGATCATATTTAGCCCTAAACTGTCCGATTAAAGCATATATGGTTCTTAGATGGTTTTTAGGCATACTTGTGCTAACTATCTTCCAAGATTTTATCTAATTATTATATCAATTATACAGCTGTCCAGGAGAAACACAAGGTGCCGGTTACCTTTCAAAGTATCATTGGTGGCGGTGGTTGAAGATACAAACCGTTCAGATCAACTAACGGATTTGACATGAATGTAATACCAAACTGTTTAATTAGGCAAAAGTAGTTATGATCCTCTAGTTCCTGAACTCAATGATGGAAATATCCAAATATAGTTCCAAGTTGTAGGCATGGGTAATTGGTAGGTTGTAGGCATGGGTAGAAATGATTAACATATCGCGACAGATGCTCTTCTGAGCAAGACACACCATAAAACGTGTTCATCGCTCAACTTTACAAGCCAATATATAAAGCTCAGTGATATTCATAGTATTGCATGAAAATATCACAGATCCATGTAAATATAGGCCCAAGTAACCCTGAGCGTCGGAAATAAAATGCAGGCCATGCCGTTCTCGATATACGTAGGCTAAGCCTTAGTCTTAGCCTAAGCTAAGGTTCTTATATAAGACATACACTAAGCCGAAGTCGGGGGTTTGCTGCCTTCCGAACCCCGCGCTCTAAGCTGTATTTTTTCTAACGTTATAAAGTACAACATAGGTATATGCATGCATACACTCTGATACATATGTCCAGCAATAGCAATATGTAACTTGTGACCCACGGAATTGGGTTCTCATAGATTGTCTGCTAAATGCTGCAGGGAAAAATCCAAAAACATATCTATTTTCTCATCATTGATAACTCATGGAGCTTTTGTAACGTAATTGAATGAAAAAGATGCTTGCAAACTCGGACAATCATAGTCAAATAAATAAATAAATATATATATTTATATTATATATTATTATATATTATAATTATATGTTATATTATTACATATATAGATTATATTATAACAACAAAAATGTTTATTTAACAAAATTAAGGGTAACAACTTGCATGCCTTTAAGCCATGTTGTGAAAAGTGACACTGTCATTTGGGCGACATACAAGCGATACCTGACGATCATAAAATAAACAAAAAATCAGTAAAGGATTGCTCCACTAACAACTGATTTATAAATCAAAAGAAGTTAGAAATATAATGCAATATATACACAGATATGGCAAAGTCATTTAGGGGTTAATTCAAATACACTGTTAAAGGTTTCAATTATGTCGCAAAAAGTGGTCAAAATTTACTTGTTTTAATAAAAATCTGAATGATCTGCAGTTTGGGGCATTAACCAGCGGTTTGTTGTCAATGAACTCAGGCAGTGAGTTCCATGCATCGATAACACGGACGGTGAAGGAATGTTTCATAATGTTAGTTTTGAATTTTTTCTTTAAGAGCTTTTTAGAATTTCCGCGAGTGTGCAATATGCCAGAAAAAGCGAAAAAGTTTTCACATGCATCTATGTTTCTGAAAATAATTTTATAAACCATTACTAGGTCGTGGTGTGAGCGCCTTAATTCAAGTGGTTCCAGCTTTAACTTTTCAAGTCGCTGAGGATATGACGTTTCTTCGCATCTTAGCATATTAAAAAGCCGGAGAGTAAAATATCGTTGAACTCGTTCCAACATATTAATATCGCTTAAGTAACAAGGTGACCATACTTGAGAAGCATATTCAAGAACCGGTCGGACGTACGTAATATATGTCAAATATCGATATTTGAGAATAAATTCCGGAAGAATTTGCATTATTGAGATGTTTTGAATTCTACATAAAATAAGAGCAGAATATGCTAAGTTTTACTGATTTTTCCAATTTACCTGTATCGACAGACGGATACTTTTGATAGAATGTTCTGAAGACTAGTTGTGTTTTATAATATTTTGACGAATACCCGTCACGACAGTCCTCACGAATGAGGACTTCAAAAATATGGATGTTCGCTATAGAGCGAACAGCAAACGATTAAATTTCCTGAAAATATTAATAAGAAAAACGAAATATCATTTACCAGCGTTCAAAAGGTAGTAGTACACTGGTAAACTGCAGTGATAAATAAGGTATCAGTTACCAGCGTTCATTTTCGCTGGCTAGGTTAACCGATAAAAGTATAAGAAATTTATGAAAAATTTGGCATCAAAAGTATCGGCTTAGACCCATAACTCCAGAACTGTTGAGAAATCGTAAATCTTAATATTTCTGATAGGAAATTTTATGGTCTTTCTAATGAGACCGGTCTCGTGGAAATCCGATAAGGATCCACGGACTTATCAACAGATAACCCGGAACGTATAGCAAGTAAATCACGTGTAAGTAATTGACTCAACGAATAATTGACACAGAGCTATAGGGAATAGTTAGATTCTTCGAAACCCAGGCTTTCTTTTGAGCCTGGATCGGTCCCGCTGCGCTCATTTTTTAGGTACCCGTTGCCGTGAAAAATGCAGAAAATACGCCCCGACAGGCGTGTAACACAAATACGTACATAACAATGCATAAAATTGTACCCCGGTCCCGCGGGAGCCGTCTGAATAACCTTTGAATCCCTTTCTTTATAAAATTCATCATGGGTTCGCCCGAGAGCCAAACTTCCCTTTTAGCAGTCCAAAAATAGACCTGTTACATGTCATTTTGCTCGGATGGACACGCTGAGTGCGAATCTGGACTATTTTTGGCACTTTGGCCACCACCGAGGGAATAGAACCCTCCTTTTACGCCCGTTCACCTTGTTTGTTTACATAGCTGCGTCTCTGCTGCACCGATGCCGGTCTCCAAGCAGTTGAGCAGTATATACTTCGCTGTATTAAACGATGTTCGCATTAAGTCAACAAGTAAATAGATATTAAGTTTACATAAAAAAGGGCTAGTCCATCATCAACAGCGTTGGTGCTGCATAGCAGTTAGAGTAAGCTGGTGCTTTCCTGAGTAAATAAAGTCGAACTTCGAAGTTGGTTGCCAAATTTATATAAAGTTTGGCCTCAGCTTTAATATTAGAATTGCCTTATCAGCTAAACGAAGCTGTTTCTGCTGATTGAGCAAATACTAAAGCGGAATCAGCTTTATATAAAACTAATATGAAGCTTAAAGTTTAGCATGGAAGTCGATATTAAACGGTAGAGGTCCATCACTGAATGTTAACGCTCTTAAATAAATAAATGTGACTATTCCAGCTTGTATGAAGCCAGTGTTCGGGCTGGTAGTTTAGTGTATGGCGTCTGTAGTATAAAACTCAAACTCGTAAATGGCAGACCTGTACAGAAGTTTCTAAAAAACTTGAATTTATAGTTTCATGTTTTATATCAGATTTATTAGAAAGTTTCTAGAGAGTTTTGTATTAAGCTAAGAAACTGATAAATCAATTTGATTGTATAAGATTTTATATTAAAATCGGTCCGAAATTTATAAAAATTCGGACTGATAAGAAAATTTACTCTTAGGATTAAATTTTACGGTCTAATCGTCCCAAAATTGCTGACCAAACACTTTTAGAAATTAATAAATCAAAATTTCAAACTTGAAATTGACATCATTTAAGCAGAACTACCAGAGCTCTTGAGTTTCAGTCTGACTTCGGCAGCGCAGAGTACGGTCGGTTTGTAGGCCGGGTCTGTCGGTCTTCAGCTATTTGGTGTTTTACTTTCGAATGGTTTTACTTTTTTTTGCTTCTTGCCGTGGCGTTGCGAATGGACGGATGGGCCATGCACGTCGACTGGTAGGATCCAAATATGTAAGTGTGGACAGGTAGGAGTAGTGTAGCAGTAGAGTAACATTTGGATTTGCTGGGTTAACAGTTGAAGTAGAAACTAGAAGTCGCATTGAGTTGTCGCATAGAGTTATCGCACTGAGTTCAGTTTAAATTAACAAATTGTTTTCCGTTTTTCTCGCTAAATGAATATTACGCTGGGTTGTGTTTACCCTTCACTAATTATATATGCATGAATTAAATAAACAAATATATATATTTAAATACGTAATTATATATTTATATAGAAATACAAATAACTTTTAATTTATATAACATAAATTATATATTCTGTATATATAATGGCTATTAGCTTTAAAATATTGAAAATAGGTATATAGATAAACCAGGAAAATTATTCCGTATCTGATCCTAAAAAGCTTCGAAAAACCCCAGAATATGCAAACTGCCCGAATTTTATATTATCTGCTGTAAACAGCAAAATCTTTCATCACACCATACTAATCATTGCTTGCTTGGCTCCGTAAAGAAAAAACCTCATTTATAGGCTTTCTTGATAACTGGCAAGCACCAGATAGGCTCGATATCTCGTCACGGGTAAGGTCTAAGACTGTATGCAACATCTAACTTCGTAATCGGCATTATTCGAATTATGTCGTCCTCTTCGAATATCAGATCAATGTTATGGTTTCATAAGACTAAGGCTGATTCTTAGTCTAAGCCTAAGCAATGCTTGGGCTCACAGTTAAACTTTAGATTTTTACCCTAATAGTACTCATGTTAAATTTCCCAACCTCATATTTTCGGGAAGGGAGTGGTGATGCGGAGTGAACTTGACATGATCCCACTATTCGTCCCATCATTTCTGCGGTTACTGCCTTAAGGTCATGAATTTTTGCCCTATAGCACTCATATGAAATTTCCCAACGTCAGATTTTCGGGAAGGGAGTGGTGATGCGGAGTGAACTTGACATGATCCCACTATTCGTCCCATCATTTCTGCGATGACTGCCTTAACGTCACACAGTAATTCAGCCGGACAAGTAATAGGTGTAGACGAATGTAATACGAGTTTTATAAACGGGTGCGACAGTTGAGCTATAGCTGAGCGAATGTTGGGTTACAAATGTGAATGCAAAACTTTGAATGCACCACAAACCATGTTACAACTTATTACATCGGCAGCCCCTCCGTTACATAGGGCTCATGCTTGTAGCACACAATTTGTAAAATATGAAACAAACTGTGCTAAAACTGTGAATAAAGTTGTAGCATGATTTGTCGAAAGATTCCAAGACTAGTTTACTTATTCAAACTCGTTCTATCGCAATCGTTTGATCTCGTCACAATCGTGCGTACAAATACCTGAATGCACTGGGAACAAACACCACATTATTATATATATAATGTTATTTACATATACTGTTACAGCAAAAATATATTTCAAAGCTTACCTGCTTCAAGATGCATTATGGCTTTTATTAGCATTGTCATAACGTGACTATGTTATATACTATTATTATGATTATGGCATAATTATTACATTATATCCGTATAACTTACACAATGTGGTGAGCTAAAAATTACTCCAATTTTAGAGTTAGTTATTCCGCGACAAAATTACATTGGCAACCCAGTAGGTATCGCTCTGTATCTTTAAATTAGCTCTGTATCTTCAAAATTGACCAAATTCGGGCCGGTACGGCTAAAAGAAAAGACCCCAAAAATGAGTAACATTTGTTTTAGGTTTCACTTTCTACCGTTTTAGGGGCGTAACTGTAACCTATTGTAGTATAGTGTAATATAAGCGGTATTTATTGTGAAATGTCCAAAGCTTTCCTAGCCTAACCGGAAAATTTGGTGCCAAGGATCACGATCTTATGTTAAGTTGATTTAGCTGAAGGATTGTTTTTCACGGAAATGACATGAAAATAGAAATAGAAAATCATCCTGTCATCCCTGGATATCACGTACAAATTTTCAGCCAAAATTTTATCAAACCTTAAACAAAATTTTATAAAAAAATTTCGCTCCAAATTTAATATAAAATGTTGGAAATATCATAGTACTTCGAAATTTAAATGTGAATTTATGCAATATTTTGCATCAAATGCATTTGGCAAATTTTGTTTCAATATTTTTTCTGCCATCTTTTTCTTCATCAAAAATTTCAATAGTCAAAGCAAACGAAATCAAATTTTATTCAGTTCCTATGGTACGTACAAGACTTTACATTTACTGCAGTGTTATGGTTCTGATGCGCGTAGATACGACTCGAGAATGAGAATTCGTTAAGCGTCGTCCGCACAGCATGCTTACTAGCTTTCGCAGAACATTGCCACACATGTGTATAATAAGGTAGAAAATTCACATAAGGAAATGAATAACTTAAAGGCAAAAGGGGCGTAAAACCTCGCCTCTCACATTTGCTTATAATAAGTTTAGTCGACAAAACAATTTATAGTGTATTTATATTAAATGCGACAATTTTGGTAAGGAAACGTTGATGCAAATTATTTTGGGTAAGTAAGACTGTCATGTTCGCTAATGTGCTCTTCCTTTCAGATTAGAAAAATTTCCAGTTCCAGTCAGGTTAAAAAAAAGCCCACATCGCTGGTATTAAAGAACTGTAACGGGTCAGAAGCTACGTCCCCACCAAATACATTATGAAGATAGTCAATCAGTCAGTAGTAGACAAGATGACAAAGTTTCATGAAGAAAGCCTTGTACTAACCACACCGCTGGTGTTTTAAATTAAAATTCATTCATAAAATCATTTAAAACCAGCCAGCAGCAGTAAAAGTTGCTAGCAATAATTGCAACAGGAGCAGCAATTTACAACAATAAGAACGTTTTTCTCTCCGCAAAACTCCGAATGAATGAATGAATGGATGAAGCCATTAAAAGTTTTCTTTCGTCAATCAGTTCTATAAAATATTTTAAAATTACTACAAAATGAGAATGGGCGAACATAGAGAGAGGTATTATCTCACTACGATAGCATATATAGTGTAGCTGAACACGCTGTGATCGCAGCCTGTGGTGTAGATGCAGCGCGCTGGTATTGCGGGCTAGAAGCCCGGGTTCCAACCCCCGCTGATCCAATGAATGATCGCTCGTTTGCAGAGGTAACTGATGAATGAGTGAAACAAATTCTTAAAGGCTATCTTATTCCCACCCACTTGCTATTAGACCCACTAGTACTACAGAGGCATCGCCGCCCTGGCCTCCAGTTTGATACTTGCCCATCCCCAGTTGAAACCCGCACAATGAGTGGGTCCCCCCAGCTGAAAATTTCCTTGTAACGCCCGTGTAGGAATATAATCAAAAATATCATTGAACTGCTTCCGAACCTCATTACCACACTCGGACAACACAGTCGCCCGCCAAAGTCACCCCCAAACAACCTCCAAGAACAACAACTTAGAGAGAGTTGTAGTTGTTTTGGACAAATATAAATGTAGTAGCTTCGAAACTACAATTTTGTTGTAAAGTTTTACCCCACATTTATTCTTAGACAGCGATCAAACAAAACAATAATAGGACTCATAAATACGGCAATGGGTATGAACGAGTCCCAGACCCCGTCTAATCTTATTGCGACCAGTGATTCCCATCACACCTTATAAGCAGGTAATAATAAAAATATTATCGTTAGGGAGAACCATCATACCATAATGTTCATTTTCTGTCTGAGATATGGATAGTTTGATATTTTGGTCTACGGGTAAACATGTCGTTTTCTCTATAAAATGAAATATATTACAAAACGGAGCACAGGTGTCGATGAGGGCCGAGGGTAGGAGGATTACCTCGCCCACTAAGAGTCGGGGCCCCTGAAGTCATATTTACACCTGAAGGCTTCGCACACCCATCCACCCCGTCTAAGCCGATGGGCCTTCGGCACCTATGAAAATAGAACTACTCCACTTAAAAATAAAGCGAGAATGTATAGATCATAGTGGATCATTATTATATCAGAGAGACGCCATGTAACCGAATTTTTAGCCCATCATCCTTAAATGGTTTAGCGAAAATTGTGACAGTTTACATTGGTGTGATGATGCTTCCCCAGCCGTGCTGTAGAATTCTGCCTGAACAACCACTACAGACTGAAAGTAGTATATAGACAACTACACGGAGGGATCACTGGGGACACTGACGCTCCCAGCAACCCAAGGTTCGGTTGGTGCCTAACTAAATTTATTGATTAGTCCCTCACTCACAATGTATGAATGCATTAGGTTGACATTGCCTGTGTCTGGCGATGCTCACACTTAACTCCCTGATTTTATGTTTTTGTCACAGCCGTAAGGCTGGGACACTGTTTTCACTTTTTGTCATGCAGTGCATTGCACTGTACAGATCGTTAGCCGCCATGAATGTTTGTAGAACTCCGACCACTGGAGTAGCTTTGAACTTCGAATATAAAGTACCTTTGAACTCTCTCAAGACTGTCGATCTTTATTACATAACATGGAGACCAAACCTGTGAGCAGTATTCTCGTATGGGCCTAACATAAGTTAAATAACAACGAAGCAATGCATTAACGTTATTGGTAATAAAACATCCAAATAACATAATTATCATACGGTATGTCTTTCTTTCGCAATACTGACGTAATGAACGCTAAACTTTAAATTTTTATTTATGCAAATACCAAGGTCTTTGAGGTTTTCCATCTTTTAGATGGGAAAACCATGAAGAACATTGTCGAAATTCGGATTTCGACTCCCGAAACGGAGCAGATTACACTAGGTATTTTTAGTTATATATTTATTAAGTCGAAGCTTGGGGTCCAGTGGTTCGAAAACCCGGGAGGGTCTGAATTTAGTGGGTCGAAAACATGGGGCATAAGTCGGTGGTTCGAAAACCTTGGAGGGGTTTGGGTCTGGTGGTCCAAGATCATGGGTTGGCCATGTTTTCGACCAACTTGACAGGGAAGGGTAAGGGTGAAAGCGACAGCGACGTACCGTGATGGATTATACAGAAAAGCTAAAAAGTGTCACGCTCTTTAGCAGAGTCCACCATCATCGGCTATTGGTTATGGCACATTGTATTCCACAAGCATTCTCAACAACAACAACAACAATATTTATTGATAATCATTAGCATAATATTAAGACATATGAGTTAAACAGGAAATATCAAGTGCAATAATATAAAGGTTATGATCATCAATAAAAAAATGATCTCGTTGATCACAACCTGTCCACCAAGGTTAGCATTGGAAATTCCGAGAAATTCTGTACTGCTCGCAGACAAAGCAAGATATACGACCACATTTGGCGTCCATAGGTTGGCCCCAATTTGAAACAACTACCCTGTGACCAGATCCAACCAGACCCGCCTTGAGCTGACCTGATCTGGACCTTATCCAACTGCGATCTCGAATATCGACAACCAAGAAATCAGCGCGGCGGTGTTGCACGAGCGGGTGACACCGTTATAGTGAGCTCAAAACGTAGGCTAATGATAATCGAATCTTAATGAAACGCGCCACATCACCAATCACAAAAAAATCATCTTTGCACGTAAAAAATGGCTAAAATAGTCAATAAACTATTGTAGCACAAACCAAAACACCTTGATTGCTCCAAACGTGTGTAACTGAGCCGGCTTAAAGAGATGCTGAGCACAAAACTATGAACGACCGAGAGTAGGAACAACAAAAACGGTGCTGTAAAGGGGTAATTGATGTGATGATGAGCAAAATATTGCTCAAAATTATTAGCAACAGAAGACGGGACAGCGAGAGAGTCAACAAAGCGCGGGTGGGAAGAGGTCCCTCTAAGAGAAAGAGGGCTTGTTTAAAGGAATGGCCCTCCTGTCTTAAACAACAACAACAATAATAGTAATAAAATAAGCAGAGTAAATTTCAATTCAGGGCTTTAAAACATAATAAATGTGTGGCTAAGCTAGCCGACAGATATGATGCCTTGTCTATTGATGTATTTTTCTAAAAAATATAATGAGTGGGTGAATGAGTGTGGGTAAGATGGATTGTACACAGGCCAAGACCTCAGAACGGGTAAAAAATAGGGATTTGTGTGCCAACCCTTTATAGGAATAAATTGACAGCGTCAACAAACCCGGGCAAACGAAATATCACAGAGTACAGTTGTTCGGGAAAGGTCAAAAGTGTTACACAACTGTTCTTAGATAAGTGTTCATTTTATATTACAGCGGTCAAGGATCAACGAATGGTTTAATGAGGTATCACCAGGGGATTCATACCCACGAAACTATTTTTCAACGCTAGGGCTCTACGCCTACATCATAGGGACCCAATCGACTCGATTTGGTAGTTACGCGATGAACCACACAGAAGCGCTACAGCTAAACTAAAACAGATCAAAGATAAATTATATTTGGCCAAACTTTATAAAATAAATTTGGCAACCAGGATTCTCTAAAAATATTTCATCCCATTTTGCCTAAACCAAGGCACTAAAGAACGGCGACAATTACATGCTGTTAGAATTAAACTTCGGTGATTCAAAATGTACCAAAATAAACGATTTACTATTACTAATTACTAGTGGGTCAAACTCGGATTTGCTTTAATAACTATCTATTATTTGAGGCTTCTTCGTGCCCATTACATTACACAGTTGGATAGTGTTTCCCAGGGAACCATTGGATAATGGTTGGTGGTCCATGGAATGAACCATCAAGTTACAACATCAATTATTAGCCTAAAGCTATCGAATTTGTGCGATTAAAATAAAGTTTGTATTATTTTGAAGAAATTTATTTCGTCCTACTGTATTTGGAAAGACGGAAATGTATTAACTTCAGAATAAAAAAAGCATTATAAAAAGATTTTTTAAAATTTCCTTCAGGAAGAATGAAAACCTATAAATAAATATGAATGAATAAATGAATGAATGAATATGTGAATGAATAAATACACTAATGAATGAATGAATGAATACACGAATGAATGAATGAATGAATGAATACACGAATGAATGAATGAATGAATGAATGAGTGAATGAGTGAAAATAATTTGTTACTTAATCATGCGACTAATGTTTTGTTATAATTTTTAGAACCAGCTGCAATTATGAAAATATAACTAGATATAACTAATTATGAAAATATAAAATTAGAAACACTAATCGTTACACAACTAACATCTCTTAAGTTGGGTGAAATTCAGACAAGATCCTTTCTAGTTTTTCTGTTTGTCTACAGTATATATATATCATAGTCACATTTTAGTTAGGATCGTTCGTATATAGTCTTACCGCTCCGTAAACAGTGGAGTGTAAGGTTTGAGTGGACCCAATGGTGCTCGGGGCCATGGTACCCCTCCTCCTAAACAGGTTCCACATTAGCCTACACTCGAAAAATAATTTAGCAAAATTTTGAGCCTATTGGGATCAAGCACAATTTGAGCCGGAGCCAAGTGGCCCCGAATGAGCCAAATTTACCTCATTATGAGCCAAAATCAAGCCCCAAGTGGTGCAAAATAAGCCAAATTTAACCCATTCTGAGCCAAATCCAAGTGGTCCAAAATGAGCCAAATTTACCTCATTCTGAGCGAAAAACAGGCCCAAGTGGTCCAAAAATGTCAAACTTAACTCATTCTGAGCCAAAGACAGGCCCAAAGTGGCCCAAAATAAGCCAAATTTACCTCATTCTGAGCCAAAGCCAAGCCTCCAGTGGTCCAAAATAAGCCAAACTTAACCCATTCAGAGCCAAAGACATACCCCAAGCGGCCCAAAAATGAGCCAAATTTTCGTCATTCTGAGCCAAATCCAAGCCTCCAGTGGTCCAAAAATGTCAAATTTAACTCATTCTGAGCCAAAGACAGGCCCCAAGTGGCCAAAAATGAGCCAAATTTACCTCATTCTGGGCCAAAGTCAAGCCCCAAGTGGTCCAAAATAAGCCAAATTTACCTCATTCTGAGCGAAAGACCGGCCTCAAGTAGTCCAAAAAGGTCAAATTTAACTCATTCTGAGCCAAAGGCATACCCCAAGTGGCCCAAAATGAGCCAAATTTTCGTCATTCTGAGCCAAATCCAAGACACCAGTGGTCCAAAAATGTCAAATTTAAATCATTCTGAGCCAAAGACAGGCCCAAGTGGCCAAAAATGAGCCAAATTTACCTCATTCTGGGCCAAAGTCAAGCCCCAAGTGGTCCAAAATAAGCCAAATTTACCTCATTCTGAGCGAAAGACCGGCCTCAAGTAGTCCAAAAAGGTCAAATTAAACTCATTCTGAGCCAAAGGCATACCCCAAGTGGCCCAAAATGAGCCAAATTTTCGTCATTCTGAGCCAAATCCAAGACACCAGTGGTCCAAAAATGTCAAATTTAAATCATTCTGAGCCAAAGACAGGCCCAAGTGGCCAAAAATGAGCCAAATTTACCTCATTCTGGGCCAAAGTCAAGCCCCAAGTGGTCCAAAATAAGCCAAATTTACCTCATTCTGAGCGAAAGACCGGCCTCAAGTAGTCCAAAAAGGTCAAATTTAACTCATTCTGAGCCAAAGGCATACCCCAAGTGGCCCAAAATGAGCCAAATTTTCGTCATTCTGAGCCAAATCCAAGACACCAGTGGTCCAAAAATGTCAAATTTAACTCATTCTGAGCGAAAGCCAAGCCACAAGTGGTCCAAAATAAGACAAATTTAACTCATTCTGAGCGAAAGCCTAGCCCCAAGTGGTCCAAAATAAGCCAAATTTAACTCATTCTGAGCGAAAGCCAAGCCACAAGTGGTCCAAAATAAGACAAATTTAACTCATTCTGAACAATTCATGATGTTCACCGTGTCAGGTATCCGTAATAGTATCTGTGTCATAGGGCTAGCTTTTCCGGCATACAAACATTGTTGTTGATGTTGCTTTAACATCAACTTTGTGTATGCCGAAGCAGGAACCCAAATCCATTTCGGAAACACCCGAACACTGGTGAATTCCTCAAATTACTTGAAATTAGACTCCCACCTATGAATCAGATGTAAATGGCAGTATTCATCTCCTTTTCTGTTTTATCTATTAGTTTGTTGTTGCTAATTCATAATTTTGTTTGAATGCATTTTATATTGGATATTGGATGCAGTAAACTACTTTGTTGTTGTTGCTTAAGGGCTTTCACTTGGATGTTTGTTATGCGAAGCCGCTAACTTTACCATTAGCTTAACTGTACATACTATTCGAATCTGCTCGTCAATGCGACTAAATCGGGTTTATAAAACTATATATATTTAGAAAAAGTTGTTTGTTGCCTTCTGTTTTGAGATAGGGCTTGACAACTCGTAATCAGAAAATTATCATAAATATATCCAATCTATCTCTTTTGAACATTTTCTGAGCCGCTTCGTCGAGTTGAGTCGAATGATACCAGAGTTGTTGCTGTAAACCTTATCCTCAAAACTGGGCTGGGTCGTCGCCAAGTGGGTCGACTGGTGGCGTTCTCCCCAATTTCAGATGGATGACAACTACAAAAGCAAGAAGAAACGTGTCAACTTGGAATCATTAGATTAATTTTTTGAGTTGATGAAACGCAATTCGTATGTTCCAGCTTAATTTTTCTGACAACGCCCATGGCTGCGTCCTATGTAACAAGAAAAGAACCGTTGAAAAAAAAGTCCCAATAGTCCAAAACCAAGTCGAAAACAATATCACAGCGTGCCGACTTTGGGAAGAATTAATTGTAGTGGCCCACTCACAGTATTATTTACGCGCTAACCACACTGATAAGATCAACCGATTTCACACTCGTTGGTGAGTTTGTGTAAAATAAATCGTATATAAAATGTGTTAAAATCTTCAATTGATTAAAGTTATTGTGTGACTATATAATTTTGCTTATAGAAATTTTAAATTTCAATATTTTAACAATTTCAAACCTGTTTTATATGACTTGATAGAGTCAATAATTAAATTATATATATTCCTCTCTGATATATTCCGGTACATATACGACTATTTGTACAATGTATGCATAAATAAAATATTTATAACCAAATATAATATTCTAAATGTGTGATTAGTTGTCAAATTTTGGGATTCCCCAGAGACAAGTTTTCCCACCAACAGTTTTACAGTTAAACTTGTGTTCCATTGTCACCCGCGCGTTGCTTTTGTGCGAGTGAATTATGATGGCTAAGTCCTTTTGTGATAAATATCGTATTCTCCCAAAAGATTTTGAGTTTTAATATTTTACAAGTATTATCTATATATTTACAGTTAGATATTGTGGGTAACGAATGAATGAATCTTTTAGTTATGAATGAACTTTAGTTATGAATGAAAACAGTTGTTACTTGTGAAAAACGGAATTACATGATTAACTCGAAAACATGACATAATGACGCGGAAATGGTGGTATAAACTACTGTTTTCCGGAAATATATGACTTATAATAGAAGATTAATAGTTAATGCATAGAATGGTTATACGGTGTTGGGTTTTGATGGATCCGTAAATCAAAATACAGCCAACAATAGGACAAGCCCCACCCCAGAGGCTAATAGCATATGTTCACAAAGCTCAAATCTAATACCATTTTAGGTCCTGATTTTCTCAGAATGCGAGTCATAAAGTATGGAACCAACCAATTACCAGTCATGTTAATTCGACCATTAAAAGATGCCACCGGCACCGATAATGGTTCTTTTCTATTATCCCCCAGCCCGAATATGGTAAATTTTGAGGTTACCGGTTTTGATTTTGGTATCAATCGATTCAGCTCGATGAGATGGTTCAGAAATACTCATTTTACCCATATACCTGAAAAATTTTTTTCGACTTTTTGAGGTTCCAATGATCCCCCCGTGGGAACCCAAAATTTTTTTCTTCGGAATATGGTCTTGTTTGGTGCCATTCGATGAGATGTTGATGAGAGAAATCTACTGGTGTGTAGTATATTGAAATCTACACAATCGTTAGAAAGTTGTCAGAGCCCAAGTAACCCAGATAAATTTAAAGAAACTGTTTGATAAAGTGGATTTAACTAATGAAGTTTGGTTGCAACCCCTAATCAGACGCATGAGATTTAATAGACAACGAAATCATGTTTCATACGGGCTCTAGATTAAAGTGTAATAGCCTTTCACGGTAAGACATTTCATACATACCCATTCTGGCGGCAGGCCTAGGAATACAATACCTTTTCGAAATTGTCAATTTCTAAGTAACAACGTGACCAAACTTAAATGTAGTTTTCTAATATAGGGAGCACATATGATAAATATGGCACTTGTAGTGAATCCGGATCACTATTTATAAAGCATATAAGTAAAATATGGTTTTTCACTACCGTTTAGATAGTATATACGTAAAATTTGGACAACTTTTATCTTGGTGTAAAATATTGAATTTTGTTATAACGATAGAAAGATGTGAAATTTCTGCTCAACTTTCTAAATATAACCACAACAACATAGTTTATTACCAGTCAAGCCAGCCTTATTACATAGAACTGTTATGCATTGTCCATACTCTCACTGTCCATGTGAGATATAGACCAGATGAAAGATCTTGTTATACAAAAATAATAGACTGACATGTGGTAAATAAGCAGATAAGATCAGATAGGGCATAGAGCCACTTACAACTGATCACAATTTGAAATAATAATGGTGATAACACTAAATAGCCACTGCACGTAGAGATGCATGTACCATTTACGAATTATATAAAAGTAGGATAATGTGTATGATATGTGATATTTTTGAGCATTTTGAAACCTTGACGCTACACTGCGCGCTGCAACGTTTACATACAATTTAACGTCGTCTGCAAACAATTTACATTTAACATTGTCTCAAAACAGTAAGCTAGATCATTTATATATATAGCAAAAATAGTTTGTGCCCCATGGTACTGTCCTGTGGTACACCTGATGTCGTTTTGTGAGAAACTGAGTATATACGTATCATTTTTACTCTGAAAGTTCTATTACTAAAGAACGCTGTTATTCACTGCAGAAGTGGATCATTGATTGTTGCTATTGACAATTTTCGATGCAGTTTGACGTGCAAAACTGTATCAAATGCTCTTACAAAATCAGTATACACAATATCGATAGAACTTTTGGAATCCAAAGCAGTTGACCAGTCGTTTACCGTTTACCGATTCGAGTAACTGAGTACATGTGGATCTTTTTGACATAAATCCACGCTGATTTAAACTAACTATATTGTGACAGAGTAAGTATGGTATAATATAATCATTAGCGATATATTCCATTATTTTACAATTTGAAAGCAACGATATTGGCCTGTAGTTCAATGGTTTAGATGAATCGTCCTTTTTATATGCAAGAACAATGTCTGCTTCCAGCAAGCGTCCATTTACACAGAATTCCTCAAAGATATCCGGAAGTGGAAATCATAATCACGAAGATTTTTTGAAAATACTGCGTATAGCCGTCTTGGGAGTGGTTGAGCTTAGGTTGTAAATGTCCCATAAGTTAATAATAATGATAAGGTATTTATAAAGCGCCCTTTTCGCCTATAGCGTTGCAAAAGCGCTGGATACGATATGACAATTAAGACTATTTGGTGAAAAACTTATCCATGAAGCACCGGATTCGCCTATATTATCGAACGGAAACGGTGGAGTTTGCCCGTCATCTTCTATAACGATAGGAGCAAAAGCCTCTATCAAAAGATCGCATCGGCTTTTTAACATCTGTAATTAATTTAACGTTTTTTGCACAGATAGCAACTAATACATGTTTTTGTGTATAGGCGACTTCTGAAAAAGATTGTTTCGGGAGTTACTTAAGATTTTATTCTCTCCATAGCGCTTGAAGCGATCAATAGTTGTTGCACAGCCCGCTGTATGGGATTAAGTGTAAGATAAAGTCGTAACTAAAAAACATTAAAAATACTTCTCATGATTATTGATCTCACGGAGATTTTCGGGCCAGACTTGTATTACATTAAACATATATATTATATTATTTTATTATTCCCATAATATAACCAGATAAAACGTTATAACTCGGCTCATGTTCACAAAACATGATCCTAACGTTAGATACACGACGCAGCGTGACATAGTCAATTGTTCGTTTCAGTTGTATTGCCATTTGCAGAAAAGTATTGAACAATCATGTATCTATGTAAAATTATATTAATGCTAAAATAAAGAGGTTTTTCAGGGGACCAGGTCTGAATCAAGAGTTTATGAAGATTTCTTGAGCAAAGGATGACACTCTTCGAAATAACCATATCGAAGGACCAGGCAAAACGCGACCCATTTCGACCTTACCCTCCTGGTCCTCGGGGATTAACCCTTCACTTTTTCAGAGGAGGGTCATGCCAACTCCCCACCTTTGAGGTGGGGCCGTCATACTACCTCAAAATTGTAGAAGAGGTCGAAAAACTATATATCCATGAAAACATTAGCTCCCAAAGTGTTAGGAGGAGTGTAAGCTCGAAATGGGACGCATCAGGCCCAACGCTTTTATATAGTTATAAGTGGCTCTATGCCCTATCTGATCTTATCTGCTTATTTACCACATGTCAGTCTATTATTTTTGTATAACAAGATCTTTCATCTGGTCTATATCTCACATGGACAGTGAGAGTATGGACAATGCATAACAGTTCTATGTAATAAGGCTGGCTTGACCGGTAATAAACTATGTTGTTGTTGGGGATTTCGAAGAGTGTCATACTTTTCTCAAGTCATTATCATAAACTCGTGATGCTGCCAACCCAACGATTTTAGCGTAACAGCTAATATAATCACTGCATAGAATATACATGTAGTAAAAATGTCAAATGTCTCAAATAAAATAAGTTTTCTCAAACCTAAAAATTCTAAATTATTAAAAACTGAGTGTCAAATTTAGTACAAAATTTCAAAATATTTTATTCCTAATTGTACTTTAAACTGAAACAAAATAAACTATTTTTAAAATTCCAATTTTTTTAGACAATAAGAATTTCTTAAACTTAAAATTAAGTCTTAAAATCCTGAAAATAAAATTCTGTACAAAGTTTTATTTCGAAATAGAATAAACGCACTTCACAAATATAACTATTGCAATCAATATCAGCACAATGTACAAGTCTAAACGTACGAAGAGTATCAGTCAATTAGCGTGACCTTATTTGACCTACCGACCGATATTTACCTAAAATTTATATTTTAATACCTCAAATTAGAAGATATATTTATTTAATATATTTTTAAAATTAAAATAGTACTAAATCAAAAAGAAGAAGCCGTCAAATTATTTTCAAATTTTATATCATATTATTAATTCATATAAATTAATATTAATTATTTTCTTCTATAAACACCATATGATAGTTAAAATCATTTTGATATAAATACAACTCATAAACCTAAATGACAGGGCATTTGAAGGAATATGAAGCAATCGAACTGAAGCCGTTGAGAAAATCCTTCCGATATTTTGTAATTAAACTACCGATTTTCCCATACACAAAACTCTGATATCGCTTCATGGAATTAAGAATTAAAATTATGTCTTCCAAACGATTTCTCATAGAATATATATGAATATAATGAGACAGTATCAATTTTATGAATAGTGAAATTTTGAGGTGATGTTGTTACAAATTATATGATTGTAACAATTGGGAATGATAAGGTATACGCAAGAAATGTTTCATTTCATTAGATTGTTAGTGTAATCAATATGAATGCGGCGTTTTAGAAGCAGAACACTGCAGTAAATGTAATTGTCGTACATATGATTGATCAAAATCAATGTAAATGTTTGGACAATTTCTATGATTTCTATGATAGGAAAAATTCCGCTTCTTTGAGAGATCATATGTTTGATTTGAGGTATACAAGCCAAACATCAAAGAATAAACACATCAAGACAGTTTTTTCTCAATTCATGTAATAAACGCGTGGAATTCACTTCCAGAGTTTGTTGGCAATATTTATGGTCTGCTCTAACCAAAAGATCCGAGTGCATTTCGGAAACTCTTAAAACTGTGTGATTTCTCCAGGTACTCAAAATTTTATAGAAACCTGTAACTCAGATGTAAGTGGAGGTATAAATAATAAAAACATTTTTGTAACGTGCCTTTTTTTTTACTGTGGCGATGACAAAATTGCTGGATATGTAATGTCCATAAAGAAATCAGGTGCTACAAAAATTCATCGTCAAATAGTCGGGAACAGATGAGTTTTTAGTTTAGATTTTAATTCGGATAAATCAAGGTTTGGATCTCGTAAAATATATACTTGGTAAGCTGTTCCATTCCGATTGACCTTTTCTGTTTTATTTATTTGTTCAACACCTAACTAATTCAGGACACAAACGCGGATTATGACAGTTGTGGAGACAATATAGCCAATTAGGCCAAACGTCCGGCGCCTAAAGGTGACATGGGCCAATTAATCGATGAATCAGTCGTCGGCTTCCTTAAACAGTTATATATAGTCCTAGGATCAGTTTTGTCATTCTTGATTAGTAATATTATGTGCGACTAAAACGTTGCGATATCTAACATCGTTCACATAGTGTAACCATTTCATGAACAAGAAACATAACATGAACATATCTGATCCGTAAGCAATGATTGTAGGAAACGTTTAAAACAAATTAAAAGTCATACATGTGCAGTAAAATTACAAGTTTCTAAAATTTTTTGATGTTTCTCATGAAAATAAAAGCAAAATTACAATAAAGAAATTTTTTAAAAAATAGATTCACTGATATTCCTGACCGTGTTCACATTATATCAGATCCGATTTGTGTTCAGATTGCATCCGATTCATTACGAATTGTGTTCAGATTGCATCCGATTCGATTTTGGTTCAGATTGCATCCGATTCGATAAGAATTGTGTTCAGATTGCATCCGATTCGAATTGTGTTCAGATTGCATCCAATACGATAAGAATTGTGTTCAGATTGCATCCAATACGAATTGTGTTCAGATTGCATCCGATCCGAATTGTGTTCAGATTGCATCCAATCCGATGCGAATTGTGTTCAGATTGCATTTGATACGAATTGTGTTAAGATTGCATCCGATACGAATTGTGTTCATATTGCATCCAATCCGATACGAATTGTGTTCAGATTGCATCCGATCCGATCCGAATTGTGTTCAGATTGCATCCGATCCGATTTGTGTTCAGATTGCATCCGATCCGATCTGAATTGTGTTCAGATTATATGCGATCCGATCCGATTTGTTTTCAGATTGCATCCGATCCGAATTGTGTTCAGATTGCATCCGATCCGATACGAATTGTGTTCAGATTAAATGCGATCCGATCCGAGTTTTTATAGATATCGTATTCATGCGCATGTATATGTATTTATTTTTGGAACTACTTCACCGAATTGGATACGAAAAATTGTGTATGCTATTTCGAATAGGATCGGACTCGGATTATATCGGACTACACACTCTTCTTTCTTCTTCTTTTTCCTGGCGTTATCCTGTAGAAACATAGTCCGCACTACGGATTTTGGTTCGCCACCTATCACGATTCGATGCATCTCTTGTTCACACAGCCCGCTGAACACAGTCCTACCTGATTGAATCTATCCATCTTAAGTGTGGGCTTCCGCGCCTCCTTTTTCCTGCTACTTTCTGATGGTTTGTTATTGCTGCGACAGTCTCCTTTGCAGCCCAATGTATATGGCCGTACCATCGCATTCGCTCTTCTCGCATTTTGTGTTGGATCAATGCAACAGCATCTTCTTTCTGATGTCACCATTTCTTGTTCGATCGAGCCGCGTTTTTCCCATTGACCCACGGACACCTCCATAGTGTGGAAACGTTGGTCAGTTTTGGTCGTGGTAGGTTTATATGATGAACCGTAGAGGTCAACTGGACGTACGACTGTTTTGTAGACCTTCGACTTTAATCGTACTGGAATACGGCGGTCGTAAAGCGCTCCACTAACGGATCGCCATTTATTCCATCCAGATGATACTCTTACATTGATGTCGCAGTCGGTGTTGCCATTTCTCTGGAGTACCGATCCGAGGTATTTGAACTGATCCACACTGGCCAACGTCTCGCCATTGACTTGTATCGCTGGTGTGGACATAGTTGACATACATTCGGTCTTTTTAGTGTTTAGTTTCAGACCGTATTGTTCCAATCGGTCTTTCCATAGCTGAACTTGTCTTTCCAGCTATTTTGCCGGCGTAGAGAATTGACCATGGGATATCAATCTGCAGATCTTTTGTTATTGTGTCCATCATAGTGATGAACAGTAGAGGCCAAAATGCCGAACCCTGATGAACACCGACTTTGATTGAAAAGCTTCTCGAGATTCCAGCAGGCACAGCGCACATGACTGTCGGCTTTTCGGTATGGTAGTTTCACCGATCGAACTAACTGTTCAGGCATTCCATCCTCGCGCAAAACAAAGCAAATCAGTTTGTGTGGCACTCGATCAAGAAAGCCTTTTCGATATCCAAAAAGGCCATGTGAAGCGGATGTTGTTTTTCGTGATGCTTTTCTAATAGTTGGCGCACAAATAAAATGGCATCTGTTGTTCCACATTTTTTGGTAAAGTCACATTGATTCCGGCTTATTTGTATTATCGTTCGAAGACGACTTCAAATATCTTCATCGTGTGTGACAACAGTCGACTTGGACGATAGTTCGCACAATCTGCTGTGTCGCCTTTACCCTTGAAGATCAGAACAGTGGCGCTACTAGTCCATTAGGCTGGTGTTTGTTCTTCAAAAATAATTCTGTTGAAAAATGTTGTTAACCAATCGATAATACCATCCTGCTCGGTCTTCTTTAATTTCCAGAAGTCTGATGGCAGATCATCTGGGCCATGTACTTTCGAATTTTTCATTTTAGTGATGGCCATAATTACTTCATTTTTACTGATATTCTCAAATCGGTCTATACATACTTTTTTCGTTGAAATGGAATAACGCTTTGGATGTTCAAAATATTTTGAACAATTTTGACTATTTTGATATCAGGTAAAAGTGGGATTGTTGATACCAAACGTCCATTCCAAGGGTCAAACTTTAAAATGGTGCAAAAAATTTTAGGATCCAAAAAGAAACGAAGAATGCCCTGGTTTTAATGGTTTAGCCTATCTACAAAGCGGTTCTAGTCTGACTGCCTGGCGTTATAAATCCTCATTGACATTCCAGAGCCCCCTCCCTCCAAAGGTGTCCACCATAATTTGGCACTATTTAGCGGAATTGAAAAACTTTTATTTTTAACACTTAAAACCAACATTTTCTGTCAAGATATCACTGCCATACATCCTGAGTAAGCGCAGAGTTATATCAGTAACACATGACGTCAAA
Organism: Trileptium ribeirensis; assembly: GCA_030248225.1. NCBI lineage: Eukaryota > Metazoa > Nematoda > Enoplea > Enoplida > Thoracostomopsidae > Trileptium > Trileptium ribeirensis. The sequence continues at coordinate 4,276 of JASANE010012253.1, read as the reverse complement.
AGCACAGTGAGTGTTTTTTCAGATACGGTAATAATCTAATAATAATAATAAAAACATTTGTTACGCGCCTTTTTGGCAAAAGCCTGACAAAAGCACAGGATAGTATATAATATTCCGAAACATAGTCATGAATGGATCTATAGATCATCCTGTCAGTAAAATTACTTCTTTCAACTCAACTCTGCGAAATAACTTGCAATAATGTTTGGAGCAAGGCTGTGCATTCTGCTCACAAAAGAATAATTTCTCCCCACCATCACCGCATGATATTCTTTTCATCATTACTAAGATTATCATGGTGAAGTGGAATTGTATACAGGAGTGTTGGGCAACGGCAGTGAAAGCTGTCACCGGAGCGTCAAACGGCCGTTTAAGAACTGTCGCGGCCGTCGACTAAAGGCGGTCCATTAATTTTCTGTCGGTAACGGTCTCGAAAGTCATTGGTCAGCAGTGATGGGCTCGGTCAACGTGCCAGGACACGTTTACTGTGGACTAGCCGTCGCCCAGCCGTTACGCCGTCGGCAGTCGTTTGCCGTCGGCCGATGTCGCTCAACGGTTGAGCCACCGGCGGCCCGTTTTGACCTCAAAGCCGACCGTCGGCTGGCCGAAAATAATACTGACCGGCAAGCGGCACCGTTTCACTTCAAAACCGGTCGTTGCCCAAAAATATTAAACAGTCGGTGCTACAGCGATCTATAATGAGAACATTTTACAAATTTGACTCCTGTAGACCGGAGGATTCCGATTAGTAAATGACTTAAATAAATCATTCCAAAAATTCGGGGAAAAAATTATCGTATAACTATGATCGAAATGGATATTCTCTGAATCGCCTCGCCAAGCTGAGTAGAAAGGTACAAAAATTTGCAACAATTCATCATTTTTCGGCTGAAGACATAACCGAAGTTTATATGAAATGGATACGAAAGAAAAATTCATCATGTTTATTTTAGTATAACTTTGTTGAGAACAAAACGAAGATTTCAGTGTAACAACACATATATAACTATATAATCATTATAAACGGCAATAAACCATTGTAAGCACACTCCAATGTTTTATTTTCCTAAAAACGCATAGGTAAACATATCTTTAACACATAGGTAATTCTTAGGTAACATAGGTAATATATACTACGTTTATCTGTGCGAAAAGTGATTATTGAACTCGAACCAAATCCTTCCAAATGAGTAATTTTATGAAATTTTGCACAAAATTGATTAATATTAAAAATTATATTTTATTCACATTTACAATTGCTATTATCATCAATCTTATAAGTAAGCGAATTACTTATGTAAGGATGTTCTCAAAGTGTTATATGACAATATATTTTCCTTAACAACGAGAATTTTTTGCAGAAACTAAATTTTTTTACACGGGTGTTAGTACCCCTGAGGGGGGTCAAAGCGTAACGCATGCCATGCCGTTCGCGATATACTAAACCTAAGTCTTAGCTTTAGCCTAAGCTTAGGTCCTTATGTGAGACATACACTAAGCCTAAGTCGGGGGCTGCCGCCTCTCGAACTGCCCGCTCTATGCCGTTCTTTTTCCTAACGATATAACCTATTAGCCTCTGGGGGTTACTTGGGCCATTGTTATGACAGGCGTGAATTGTTTTTGCTTAAAGATAAAACATACATTTTTTCGAAATATTTAGAAAAAATAAAATGCAAAATTAATATTAATTAACTTAACATAAAATTAATAAAATAAACAAATTATAAAATATACAATTAATTAATAATTAATTAACAAATTGTTACATATCCCTAATAATTATAATATATTAATTAATGAATTGTATATTTTATATTTTTTTATTAATTTTATGTTAAGTTAATTAATAAAATAAAATATAAAATATGCAAATAATGAATTAATATATTATTTAGAATTATTAGGGGTATGTAATAATTGTTAAATCATTATTTGTATATTTTATATGTTATTTTATTAATTAACCAAACATAAAATTTATAAAATAAACAAATTATAAAATATACAATTAATTGATAATTAATTCACAAATTATTACATACCCCTAAAAATTCTAAATAATTTGTTAATTCATTATTTGTATATTTTATATTTTATTTTATTAATTTTATGTTAAGTTAATTAATAAAATAAAATATAAAATATGCAAATAATGAATTAATATATTATTTAGAATTATTAGGGGTATGTAATAATTGTTAAATCATTATTTGTATATTTTATATGTTATTTTATTAATTAACCAAACATAAAATTTATAAAATAAACAAATTATAAAATATACAATTGATAATTAATTCACAAATTATTACATACCCCTAAAAATTCTAAATAATTTGTTAATTCATTATTTGTATATTTTATATTTTATTTTATTAATTTTATGTTAAGTTAATTAATAAAATAAAATATAAAATATGCAAATAATAAATTAATATATTATTTAGAATTATTAGGGGTATGTAATAATTGTTAAATCATTATTTGTATATTTTATATGTTATTTTATTAATTAACCAAACATAAAATTTATAAAATAAACAAATTATAAAATATACAATTAATTGATAATTAATTCACAAATTATTACATACCCCTAAAAATTCTAAATAATTTGTTAATTCATTATTTGTATATTTTATATTTTATTTTATTAATTAACTTAGCATAAAATTAATAAAATAAAATATAAAATATACAATTAATCAATTATATAATTAATTGACAAATTATTTAAAATAAAATAATTTAAATAAAATAAATAACAATATAATAAAATAAAATAAATTAGGGATATGTAATAATTCGCCTCCTTCCTAGATTCGCCCTAAAGTCTGAGCCTAATAAGGCTATAGATAGTGTTAGTTTTAAATGTTTGGTCTGACCCATTAGATTACTATTAGACAGTGTTGAATCTGGTGTAGTGCCTTAAATTCACGAAAATGCATCATTTCTATATAAAATCCCTATCATAATTCACAAGACGGATATCACAATTATTGAAGTATTTTTTCACCAAAGATATAGTACACTAGTTATGCCTTTTACTACTTTTGGTTATACCTAAATCAAGCGACGCCGGTAGTCCAAATTTTATTTTTGTTCATTTCTGAATCATGTCTTGGAGCGGTTTTAGTACATCACATCATGGCAGATTTTAGGACATAGCTAGGCGCTATGATTTCTATTCAGCTTTAGCTTTACCTTTTACTATTTTCTCAAATAAAATATTTAAAGTTACACCCTGACGGTAGCTGGGAATTCGTCGACCTGAGACGCTTCGTTGAATAATATAGCGGTACACAGGAGAATATGCGCGGATAGTTAATTCGATTATTAGTGAAAAATCCTATTTATACCTGGCCGTTACAACGGTCGTTTCACCCCAGCCAAAATTTTTTCAATAAAAATATATATTAAGGATATAGTAAAAATGTCTGTAGAGTCAAATTTTTCTTATTCAACCCAAGTAATTTCACTATAATAGCACTCTACTGTATTATATTTGTATTTATATTGTCTTTACAAAAATTTTTTTAAAAATAAAATTAATTTAAAAAATAGTTTTAAAACAATGAGAGTGAAATGAAATATGAGCCCCGTATGGGGTCAAAAAATGCTAAGTTAGAACCCGTTTCTAAAATAGAAAAAAAACTGTCAAAAATATGCGTGACTTTGTTTACGGCAGTTATGGCGGTGGTGAGAAAATGTATAATTACGTAAGAAAAAATAAGTTATATTAAAAATTGATACACCACGTTTAGAGTTTCAAAGTCTTAAGTTAAAGCTAAGTTAACTACTATTAACTACTTTAAATCATCAAGAAATGGTTTATACATATTATGAATTTTAATTTTTTAAAAATATTAATAAAATTTTCGAAGAAAAACGCTTAAAAGAACCAAATTTGTCGATTAAAACGCGTTTATCAAACTCACTCCAAAGATAATATTGTTTTATCAATATATATTAGGTATAGATATTCATAGGGGGGAGGGTAAGATGGTTACCCCCCGTATATGCATTATTATATATGTATTATATACAAAATATATTGTTATATAATATAAATATATTAGAATAATACAGGGGCGTAGTCAAAGGTGACACGGGGGTCGATCCCATCAGGTGGGATCTGTCTGCCCCCCTCCCGGTTTTGTCAAGGATGAAAGAAAAGCTTATCAAATTACATAATATATGAATAATGAATAAACTTTATGTTGTGCTTATAATATAAAGTTTGTTTTATTTATGTTTATTATATATGTGAGGGAAA
>JASANE010012252.1:0-16481 GCA_030248225.1 Trileptium ribeirensis | reverse complement strand
TATGCGTCGTACTTGGTTCAGTTACGTATTGCTATTATTCAACTGTGGAAATCAATAAATAGAATTTTCGAAATCTTCTGAAAATCTCTTTAAGAATGTTCGATAAAATCTGAAAATACAACACTTGGTAATGCAATTATTAATTAGTAATGAACATTGACGCTTTTAGCAGTTCTGTAGGAAAGTCTAAAACCAAAACTAAAGGAACAAGCAACATGTATTATTGCGTTTTAAGATGCTGCGTAAAATTAAGGCGAACTTATTCAAATACAGTAGATAATTCAGTTTATTGTTCTCGTTATGAAATTACTAACTAGTCATGTATTTTAATTAGAGAATTTTGAGATTTGATAGAACATACATCCCCGGCGTAATGTTACCTATTTAGGATGACTACTGAAATAATTGAGAATATCATCATCATCAAGCTTCCATGTCTGAAAGTTTAGCGGTGTTTGACCTTCGTTGCTTGTATCGAGATTTTCATTGTCTTACGAGAAGTAAGTCGCCAAAGCATACTGTGCTGGGCCAGATTTGCACCATAAATCTTTGTTTTTTTCATTACTTCAACAGGACCCATGGCAATGGATACATAAAGGAATAAAACACCAGCAACGCTGAACTTCAAAGTACTCCGTGAAATACGCTAAGAGAACTCATTGCTCCTCCGCCAGGTCCCATCGAACCCTGTGGGGTTACAAAGCTTCCACAGAACTGCGGGATCTAGCGCTACAAGAATGGGAATACGAGCGTCCTCACGATTGGTCACACAATTAGGATCACTTGTCGGGATTCCACTAAGTCGTATAACATCAAGTTTACCAGTGTTTGCAAAACAAACCATATTAAATTTGATAATTACGTTTTGAGACGATAACTGAGTTTGATTTAGAAAAAGCGAACTAACATTGATTTTTTTTCTTAGCTAAGTCGTCGTATTTTTTTGTCTTTTATACGCTCGGCCCGTGTTAGCGAATCAAAACATCGGTTGGGCTCGCTTGACAACAAAGTAGGTTTGGCTCAGCTCGCCTAGAAAAGCTTGTTTTAATCACCGTACAAAACTAGTAACTCGGAAGCGAGGGTGAAACGGAGCGAGCGTGGTTTCATTTTTAAGCCATCATATTGTTTAGCTGCCAGTAAGAGGTGTGTTTGCTGTATATACAACCCTAAAACCTTTTGACCCTGAATCCAATGAAAATCCTAAAATCTCGTCTACCCAAACTTTAGATAAAGCAAAGAACCGTTAAAAAGTTGTTTTTGCCATTTTGACCCAGAAGATGGGATGGGAGCTGTGTGTCTGTCATATCATAAATCAGCTATACGTGCTCAATGTATGCGTTGAGTGATTACCGTCCACCACGGAGGATCCTTCAGTTCTGTTAAACTCATACATTTTACATCGGTGCGCATCAACCGTCAAAGAATACCTAGAACGTGTCCGAACAGTATTTTAAGCAGTGCAATTGTAGTATTATGCATCCGGGCATATAGAATGACAATCATCGGTGAGCTAATTTCGTAACTGATATCATTGAGTTCTAGATCACGAGCATCACGAAACTGGTGATTTGCTCTATGTCTGTTATTGTCCGTAGATACATATTTAGAAGTCAAAGCTGGCCGAATGGACGCACTGCTGTCGCAATTGCTATTATTGTAGCAGAACATTTTTAGAAACGTAATATTGGGATAAATCGTTGAATCACCGCAGGTGATCGTTGAATCACCACAGGATAAATCGTTGAATCACCAAACGAAGCATACTTACACAAAAAATAGGGCAGCCTCACAGGGAAACAACGTCGCAGTCTGTGCTAGAGGTACACTTGTAGTGGAGAAATAGCATGTACAACTGATAGTAACAAACCAGAAACTATATATCACCTCACCACATTTGACATTCAAGCATATTGCTGGAAAAAATAGCCTTTTGATAACATCGTTACATTTTGTCGCAGAAATGACTTTCAAGTTCAGTCAGCATTAAAATAAGTAAAAGGTACCACACAGTTTTTCTATAACAGTCATTAAGAGAATAGCTGGAACATTTCTCGAATTATTGGTCTCCATATCTTTGGGAAGTTACCGCACTATTTGATTCATCACAGTTGCTTTCGGAAACATACTTTAAGTTTGTAGCTGTTGTGGTTACGTGAGAGCTATTATTCAGTTTTGCTTTAGATAACTAATAAATTTATAACGATGCTGTCACAAATATTACCTTCTTTGAGGTTGGAAATTTCTTTAATTTGCCAAAGACTTCTCTCGGGACAACGCGGCAGGAAACGTTGTTGATGTATTATTACTTGTCAATCTGTATTTCTTGTTGGAAATTACTGCAAGCAATAATACATGCAGCGAAACCACAGCGGTGGGAACGGGCACCGCGAAGTCGGCCGGGAAAGAAGACCCTGTTGAGCTTGACTTCTAAGAAGACCCTGTTGAGCTGTATTTTACTCCTAAGAGTAAAATACATAACTCTTAGAAAACGTATACAGTATGCCTTTCCACTTACCGTGTAGCGCAGTTTTGCTTCAGATGTATGTGACGTTCATTGTTGCTGGTTTACGGCTGATTTACTCGTAGTGCGTAGTTTTTTTAAAAAACTTTGTAGCATCTGGCACGATCGTAGCAGCAGGGGTACCTGGACATCCTTACTTGTACTGATTGCTAGCTTAATGTGCCGCTATATCAATTAACGTATGTAGAGTTTGGACAATCAGGGTTTGGGTACAAATGGGTGTTTAAAGTATGCTGGTTTCTCCGCTCATAAATGTAATGCCTTCATATCTGGTCTTTGCGTTGTCTGTTACTTGTGTTTTCGAAACCCATGATGTTACATGATCCTACAGAATCCTCGAATTAGCTTGCTATCTGGTTCTGTTATATTTAAATATTTATTTGAAGTGTTCTGCTCCCACAGAGTAACTTTTTACTTTGTTTCTCTTTGGAAACGTAACAATTTAGTGTTTGCTTGTTAAGTCTAGCCAAGCCTAACGCTTTTGAAATCTATGTTGGTGTCGGAACGGCGCCCCTGTAAAATACCACAGGGTCTAAGCTCATTTCGGTTCGCTGCAATTTTTGAAAGCCGGATTTTCCCCTTCAGTGCCTGACTTTTTAAATAATGTAAGCTTGATATTTAAGTGTCTAATTTGGTATTCTGCAGCTAAATATTGCGTTAATTTGACATGTTTGGCATGTTTACCATGTTTGAAATTTGACATGTATGCCCTTCACTATATTCGACAAGTTAGAGGACTTCAACAACCGAGTTTCAGAAATTTAGCAATAACACTCCAACATTATTGTGTATAATGTAGCTGACGTCAAGCACAGCTTGAAGATATGTGAGCATGTTGTCGCAACCTGCCTGATGTGCCAAATGGAAGTCCGCTTCTAGCTACTAGATCTGCCACTGCTCGGATAATTTTGTCCAAGTATCACCAAAGTCACAACTTCTTGTCTCATTCAACTGGCTTCTTAACACAACGTAAGTTCAAAAATCTAGATTGACTTAGATCCATCTGATCTAAGATTAGCCCAGTAGAATTTGTTTCACACCGAAAAACCTTATGGCACACAACATCGAGAAATTTCAAAAATTGTTATTTTCCAAATATCAGAAATGTTTGCCAAATTCTAGTAAACATCTCTGACAATCATAATACTAATATTTTATAGAAATTTTTTATGCTTAACAAAGCACAAAGATATCAGTTTTGGTTATACATACTACGAAAAAGTTCATGCGTCAGTAGTATTTACGTGCTTTCTGGGTTGTTCGTTTGTGACAAAAACCTCCATAACTAAAATTCAAAGTTTTCATTGCTTCTCGACGAATATTAAAATATGTTGGTTCTACAGCGAAAACTGAACTTATAGGCAAACTGAAGAATAAAATGCATGGCGTTGCTATTCCAAGTGTTTCTGCATTGCAAAATTCATTTGGACTTATGTAGCTAGAAAGTGTTATTGCATTGGTTTTTATTTGCACTGCAAGCCTTTCCTGTTCCATTAAACTGAGAAATAATAAAAATTGGTGAAACCGAAAGGCGAATCTGGACCAAATTAAGTCATGATTTAGACTAACGCTTACGATTTTACATAAATGTACTTGGCTCTTTAATTCGTGAAGGAATCTGACAGTTTTTAACCATTCGACTCAGCTCGTTAATGCGACGCTGATGGAATTGTAATATTACATACTCTCCTCGTACGAGTGTATATCTCATGCAAGTGTTTCCACATGCAAGCCACCTAAGGGCACATCAGCAGTAAAAATTTGAGCTGAATGGATTAGCTTATAATCTAGCTACAAACTACAATATTAAAAACGGGCTTATAATCTGAAATGCATTTGATGTATATAATAAAAATACATTAATACATTGGTATTTAAGATAGGACCTACCACAATCTTATGACTGGTATGTTACGCCTACCCTTGCCTACAACATTACATTGTATGCAAGCATGTCCTTGGAGTTCAACAATTACAAGGTTGAAACATTCATTTTTGCTAAATTAATGTTCTCTATTACATATGGGTAAACTCAACAGTAAATATGCATATTATGCCTACTTTGCGTAGTGGAGCGGTAGAGGGACTGTTACTGAGCGGTGAGAGGGGCCTTGTAGTGTAAACATATGTGATATATAATGTGTGATAAGTGTAACCACATTATGTAATGACGTTGGTTTACAAATTATGAAAGGAAATAATATAATATCTAATTGGCAACAATAGAATGCTAAACAGGAGTTATGAGGTTTCGTGATCAGATGAATAAAAGTTTGTAAAAATTTAAAATTCTTGTTACCGAGCGGTGAGAGGGGCCTTGTAGTGTAAACATATGTGATATATAATGTGTGATAAGTGTAACCACATTATGTAATGACGTTGGTTTACAAATTATGAAAAGAAATAATATAATATCTAATTGGCAACGATAGAATGCTAAACATGAGTTACGAAGTTTCGTGATCAGATGAATAAAAGTTTGTAAAAATTTAAAATTCTTGTTACCGAGCGGTGAGAGGGGCCTTGTAGTGTAAACATATGTGATATATAATGTGTGATAAGTGTAACCACATTATGTAATGACGTTGGTTTACAAATTATGAAAAGAAATAATATAATATCTAATTGGCAACGATAGAATGCTAAACATGAGTTACGAAGTTTCGTGATCAGATGAATAAAAGTTTGTAAAAATTTAAAATTCTTGTTAGCGAGCGGTGAGAGGGGCCTTGTAGTGTAAACATATGTGATATATAATATGTGATAAGTGTAACCACATTATGTAATGACGTTGGTTTACAAATTATGAAAGGAAATAATATAATATCTAATTGGCAACGATAGAATGCTAAACATGAGTTACGAAGTTTCGTGATCAGATGAATAAAAGTTTGTAAAAATTTAAAATTCTTGTTACCGAGCGGTGAGAGGGGCCTTGTAGTGTAAACATATGTGATATATAATGTGTGATAAGTGTAACCACATTATGTAATGACGTTGGTTTACAAATTATGAAAGGAAATAATATAATATCTAATTGGCAACGATAGAATGCTAAACATGAGTTACGAAGTTTCGTGATCAGATGAATAAAAGTTTGTAAAAATTTAAAATTCTTGTTACCGAGCGGTGAGAGGGGCCTTGTAGTGTAAACATATGTGATATATAATGTGTGATAAGTGTAACCACATTATGTAATGACGTTGGTTTACAAATTATGAAAGGAAATAATATAATATCTAATTGGCAACGATAGAATGCTAAACATGAGTTACGAAGTTTCGTGATCAGATGAATAAAAGTTTGTAAAAATTTAAAATTCTTGTTACCGAGCGGTGAGAGGGGCCTTGTAGTGTAAACATATGTGATATATAATGTGTGATAAGTGTAACCACATTATGTAATGACGTTGGTTTACAAATTATGAAAGGAAATAATATAATATCTAATTGGCAACAATAGAATGCTAAACATTTGGTTGTTGTTCTGATATTTTCTTTTGTTATTATTTACTGTTAAAATTTATTGTTATATGTTTGTATTTTTTTAAAATATCGCTCGAAATTAGATTCTTCACCTCGACAAATTATGCTAAACGTATCGATTGGCGATATCCCAACTACCGCCTAAACTACATTGAAATATTACATTAATTTTTGAATTCGAGTGGAACAAGAATTTTCAATTTTGGCTCTGGAGGGGGGATTTGAGGAGGGCCTGTCTGTGTGTCTGTGTGTGTCTGTGTGTGCCTGTGTGTGTCTGTCGCACCTGGATCTCGATAACGGTTGGGCGGATTTTGATGCGCTATAGCTCATACGTACCGCAATGGTCGATTTACGTGTAGTGACGGAGCCCGATTTTTGAATTTTTGCCGTGAGAAAAGTTATGGGGCAAAATGACGTCGTTTTGGACCATTTTTCTGGCATCCCTCCAGTTCTTGCAACTTTTATCAATAAGTACATGAGGTATCGGCAAACTAATAGGCCTATTCCATGTAGCTTTACCAGGGCTTTCCAATGATATATAACAAGTTTTTCATCTCCTTCCCAAGGAACCAAATTTCATATTTGGTGAAAAGCGTGGGAAATGCACCTAAATGTGTGTTTTTGTTGCTTTTAGTGTCTTATATGGGGTTTTCTGCGCAGATAAACTCATTGCAAGTGTTAGAAGTGTTGGGCAAATATTTTTTACACTTCTGGTTCAAACTTGGCATAAAAAATGAAGTTTTCGCAATTTTTGGTGAGAAGTCGTGGGAAAAGCACCTGAATGTGTGCTTATTGTTGGTTTTGGTGTCGGATATGGGTTTTCTGGGCCGACAAGCTCATTGCGAGAGTCAAAAATATTGTGCGGCAAATATTTTTCACACTTCTGCTTCGGGGGATTGTTCTCACCACTCGAATTCTGGCTCGCTAGCGAGCTTCACTAGTTTTAAACAACGTAAATTGCCCGAAAATGTAGTTTCTTGATACTGGACAAGGATCAACAAACTCAAGACAAAGTAGAAGAACAAGTATTTAGGATGGATTTAATATTGAGACCTGTAAAAACGGGTTGTTTGGCCTCTGTTTGTGATAGGATGTACAGATTCACACCGGGCTATCGTACGATGTGTAAGTTAAGACACCCATATAACATATATTTTATATAAGATAGTTTCATTGTGTTAATTGAAAGCGACTTATTTCTCATTTAAATAGTTATTTTAGTGTTCAAACCATATTAGAGCATGTGCATAGGAGATAGAATAAATGTTATGCGCCGGTGATTGGGGCACCTAAAATAAGGCACATATTTCGTTTCGTTCAGGATTCAATGATTTTCATTGAAAATAAGATTCCCTGTTTTATACTGTGAAGAAGTAAAAATTGGGTTTTAGAGGGAAACCGAAGCTGTGGAGCTATAGGAATCTGAGTGTCAAAAGCAAACTAGTTTTCGTCAAGTTGATAATTTGAGACCTTACGTACAACGATTGGGCCAGCCGTTATAAGTTATGCGTGTCACCCAGTTTATCATAATTAAATATTCTGAGAGCAATCTATTGATACGATAGTTGTGAATTGATAATATCACACACATTTCCGTGTCCGTGAGCGTACAACAATCTATGTTCCAGCAAAGGGCTTAAAACCTGCATGGATCGCTTCTATTTGGCTTCCTCAAGACTCAAGCAACGCAAGCTGTGTAACTCCGCAGTTGGGGATTTGACGTAAGTTTTGGCGTAAACTGTCCTAGCTTACAGCATTCATTGCGCAATTGGGTTATTAATCCCAAATCAATATCATCATCAACAAGATCAACAACCGTTACCAGCTTGCATTTGTGATAATTTATAATGGTTAAATATTTTTGGTATCCCGGTTAAAGATATAAGTGGCAAAGTAACGACAGAAAATATTCGTCAACATCTTTAACGAACACATTCTTTGAGTAATATTTCCTGCATTTATAAAAGTAAACGTACTCCTATAAAACTGTGATTTATAGAATTGACGTCTGCACTGTTAATAATCTTGCCATTGTTTAATTTTAGTGTTACCTTCGCATCTAACGACGATTGATGCTTAGGTGTTTAGGTGGGTATACTATTGCTTGCATACGTTTGTGAGAAATTATGAAAGATATACACCATACTACTGCATAACAGTGAACCGTGTAGAAGCCGCTTGCCTGTAAATAAGGGTTTTTCCATTACCGTTCTTTATTTTACACAAATAGCTTTCCATTATACAAACAGTCGTGTTCTGAATGCTAATATAGGTCGACAACAGATAGGCAACCTTATAAATAATTATGTAATAAGTATGTGTGGTGATAAAATTTCTAGCACGCTACAGTTCTTGCATTCCAATTTCAATCTTTAATCTTTAATGTTGCTCAAAATATTACTATTTTCATGGTTTATACATTTATAACAGCGGAACGTTTTAAGGAATATGACTAAGTAATATCAAATGTCCGAATAGAATGATCCGGGAATCAGGCGGTTATGTCCAACGGCCGGTAGTCGGCCAGCCCAAAATATCTGGGCCAAAAACTACATTATACAAAAATTTTGCGCTCGCCGACGGCAGAACGTTCGCCCAGTGACGAATATTACACCAATGGTCAGTAAATCGTCAAGAGCACAAATCTTCTCTTTTATTGCAATGCAAACTTACAATACGTAACAACTGATTCAGGAATTGTTCGAAAATTCGTCTCATTTGCAAACGAAAATTATACACATATACAACGGCGAACCCTCTAATCCTACACCTGAAAGGGCTATAGATAAACTGTACTAGATGTGGTGTTGGTCAACGGTCAGGTAGAAGAAGACCGGCTGGTACCTGTACTAAAATTGTTCACAGAAATTTGACAGTATGAGCACGCGATATCCAACTTATTAAAACGAATCATATGTCTGCTATTGGCGATCACATCAGAAATATCGTTAATCAACTTTAATGCATTTTATCATACTGCAGTAAACCTATAAACCTCGGCAGACTGCCAACCGACGGATTTCAGGGCCGTTGACTGCGGGATACAGTTAACGGACCGCCGACGGCAGAAAACGGCAGACCCACGGTTTTCACCGCCGTTGCCTGGCACTGAGTCTGAAGATATTTCTGAAATCATTATTGTAAAATTGGAAGGTCGCAGAACGCAAAAAGGGAAATTAGTGAATTTCTTGTCGGCTATTTGAAAGACTAAATGGCAGACAAGTGGTACCGAGAATGATAATGTTTTGGCTATATTTATTATTACTTAATAACGTTCAATAGGGCTACCGTGTGCTTTTAAACTATTTAATGCTCCATACTTACTACTCTACTGCCATATGCATACCTTAAACAACACATTTCCAGTCTCACTTTACTTAGATGAGTATCACAGACAAACAACCAGTCAGTGAGTGGTGGTGGTAAAATCCAACGATCTCATCACGGCGTCCAATAACACTTTATCAAGCAAGGTCGCATATTTCAACACTGAAAACCATCTCATAACTGTGTTGGAACGAGTTTCAAACTAAGATAATTGTGACTTTTGCTTTTGTTATGTACAACACCCGAGAAAAAGCAAAGCGAAATATATATTAACATGTATGGTTATGATCATAAGATTTGTTTATTAATCTAAAACTGCACACTTGTAACAATGAAACTGTAGGTGGGTACAGAAAGTTTCAGCAGAAGTCTTTTAATTTATTAATACTTTAATGCTAGAATTTATTTAAGTGCTGAGCAACGTTGGATAAACTCGAATCTGGACTAGATGATTTCTAACCGGGAAGCAAATCATTAAGGTATCTGGATGCCCTTGCACGAATCCATTTAAGGATATGTAGTGGGAACTCGTATAAATAAAATAGATGCTGAAATATATTCTATACTGCAAACTCAATGCAGCGTACTTCAAATCACTCTTTTTGTAGGCGACAGCTTAGTATTTATTCTCATTAACAGATAAGAAAAATCAATTACAATATGTAATTATTGTAAATACCTTCATTTCAACTAATTTTATGATTGTTGTTTTCAAGGTTGAATAAACGCACGTTATTAAGAGCAAAGTTTTTGGAAAGAGCTTAAAAATTGCACGAAAAAAGAAAATTTTGAATTTGACCAGTCTTTATCATGAAAGACAAGTTTCACGGCAAGAAAAACTGAATGTCGATATTTTTTGACCCGACATATTGCGAATTGGCCGCTGTTAATGCAGTATGTAAATAGAAATATGTGCACGAAAATGGTTCACGTATTGAAGTATTGATTTGAACAAGTTTTTCTTAATATTCATTTTCATGGCAATAAAATGGTTATATTTTCAAAGATTGCAGTAAATACAGTATTCGAAAGTATTATATACATGTAAGAAGTCGGACCAAAGTAACAATGAGGGACGTAAGATGCCGTGCCGGTCTCGATATACATTGCCTAAGCTTTAGCATTAGCCTAATCTTAAGTCCTTATATAAGGCATACGTTAAGAAAAAAGCCTAAGTCAGGAGGCTGTCGCATCCGAATCGCAGATATAGGATGTTCATTTTTCCAATGCTATGGCGTAGCGCCCATCAAGGTTATTTGGGCTAAAAATCGAATAAGCGAATAAGCGTGGAAAAACAGCGAAAGATTCTGGCAGTTGTTGCATTTCCTTGTTGCAAAATGCTTTTTTTATATTTTACTTTAAAAATAGAGTGTTACGTCACGTTTATATAACTTTTAGTTGTGAAACGCCATTGTATCTGTGCTTAGCTTTTATACTTTCTACTATATTATTCAACATCACTATTATGCAGACATTTTGGTCCCACAATATCTTATTACTATTTGACTCAACTGTGTAATAAAAGCGTTGAAGGCTGATATATTTTTAAGTAGCGTTAAAATTCATATGCATATATTTATAGATTTTGTCAGCAAGTCTATTGCGTTTCCTAATTTCTGCCATGTATGAATAGTAATACCATATGTCGTTTCCCATAAGTATAAAGTAAAGAAGGCGTGTAAAATCTCTATCTCGTATTTGAAATCAATAAATTCCTATTTCATTTAAAGAGGTATTTAAAAGCCGGCAGTGCTGAGTTTCCCAAGACGTTTATTTATTTGGTCATAAATCAGTGTTTTAGTAATGTCTTGATGCAAGATGAACGAAAGATTTTCTCTAAAAATAAAACTAATCTTGTTAACGACATATAACTGAAAGATAAGGTATGCATGTACAAACACAGATGTCAGCTTCTGATTGTTTTGTTGTCATTGTCCCTAAAGTATTTGCTATTCCACGACGTTCGGCAATCCAAGTTGGTCTGAGTAAATCATATGACTTGGAATTTTCAGAGAAGTTATTCACATAAATCAGTATTGCCTTATCTAATTAAACGGTACAGGATTTGTAATTACACAACATTAATCGTAGAATCTATACCTATTAACAGAATCTATTTTTGATCAGACTATTTCGTTATTCAAACTTATATTCAAAGTTTCGCTAGCAAGCTTCAATCAATTTCCAATTTACGCTATTTTAAAATGTATTTGTTGTTTCAAGCACTGATTATGCATATGTTTATAAGTCTAATACTTTTGCTGTTTTTACCTGATGAAACTACTTATTTAATGCTGTATCTATGTTTATTTTGCGTGGAACAAGCTTATAATTATTTTCATTCTATCGAGTGCAATTAGAACCTTTGTGTTTGCTATATCATCGTCGCAAACACCACATGTATATACAAGGTAACAATGCTACCATGTAGCATGTAAAGTGCATAAGTTTATTCATGTAAAATTTTAGAAACAAGGCTTCAAGATTAAAGTTTATGTTCGCTACGTGTTTCGAAAAACGTTTCCATGCTAATACCACTGTCACACAAATATTTTTAAAGCTCTAGCTGTGATGATAGCCACAAAAACATGTACCAACTGCCAAAATATTAGCGGCGTTAGGGTATTATTTTATATAGTAAGGTATCAATGCACAAAATGGCAGTGATTCGGCATTACCTATGAGTTACAGGGATTTAACATATTTCAATATATCCTAGGAAAATATTTTGATTGTTACGACTCTGTGTAGCATACATGCTCAAAGTCCAAGGTTCCAAGAGAGTAGCTATGGCCCTCGAGGGTGGGGGTTGGCCTTTGGCCTCCACTGTGCGGAATTAGCCGGTCGGCGGAGGGGGTCGGGGGCGGGTGTGGCTGCCTCGGCGCCTATGTGCTCGACGTGGGTAGGATGACATGTGGCCTGTTGGAGTGGGTAGGATGACCACGGGAACGGCACATCTCCCGAGGGGGAGGGATCCGATACTTTAGGGGATAATATATATTTATGAGCGTGTATGCTGTATATAATGGCTAAACAGCGTAGACAAATTTATTTTTCTGCTTAAGATTTTAATTTTATCAACTTGTTATACTCTTTATAAATTTTGTATACAAAATAAAATTTATTTGCATTTTGGGTGATTTAGGGTCATTATGTGTGATTTAGGCGCTTACAAATTTCCACGCTTAAAGGTATTTCATTTCAGCTAAACGTTTTTGATATAATGAATAAAGTTGGATCATGCAAGTATATACTCTCTGAAAGAACCATCCCATTATCATGTTGACGCAAAGGTTGCTTTGGTATCAAAATATATTTTTTTGCAAATATAGTCGCTTTGTTCAACCTGTGTGCGATATTTCTCTTCGACTTCTCTCCCCAATATTTGGCAGTCGGCACATCTTTTTGTGGCTATTATAACGGTTAAAGCTCTGAAGAGAACTAGTGTGACAGTGGTATTAGCATTAACACATGTTTCAAAAGACGTAGAGAACTTAAACTTAAATTTTGAAACATTGTTTCCAAAATTTTACATGAATAAACTTATTCACTTTACATGCTACATGGTAGCATTGTTACCTTCTATAACTTTCTTTACAAGGTGATAAAATGCAGTTGAGATTCAGGAACGATAAAGTTTTGGCACTTAACGTTGACACGCATTTGTTAGTATTTTCTCCAGATTATTTACCATGCGATATATAATAAAGGTGAAAATTTGAGCTCTAATTTCGGCTTGTTTGTATAGCCTAGCCTGTTATGTCTGAATGGCCGAGCCCAGGAGAGACCGGTATATCTGAGAAAGTTGGGGTGGGATCATAAGAGCACTTTTTAGGAGAACAAACATACCTAACTAAAACAAGTAAAACAGTTTTCTGCTAAAAGCAAGAGCAGTCGAGATTTCATCGGCTCGGCTGTACATATATAGGTCCTTTGGCGTTTTGTATTTCCCCTCTCTGGTGCATGCTAAGAATCTCAACGTTTTGTAAGTTGGAGTATGAGAGCCGATAGTAACTTATTGTAAGAACCGAACTGATCAGAACCCAGGGGCGTAGCCGTAACATTCCGCACTCGGATTGCGCAAGATTTGCTAGTTGGAGCACAGCGTAACACACCTGGTGTACATTTCTGTCATCACGAATTGAGGGCGCGCCTGGTTTACCACGTGCCTTCCGGTGGAGCAACCGCTACACAATGATATTAAATTTAGAACAACGATATCAATAAAATTAAATTATATGCGATATAGAAATCGCATCATCGCAGCGAAAGCTCGCCGTCCGTTAAATATAACCCATTATAAATTTTAATGTCCATTAATACATGCCTCTACTATATTTTGCATTCATTGAACACACTTTTGTCTGCAATATCTTTTAATCAAAGATTCGGGAAGTTGTGGGAAAAGGACAACCTGCCTGTTTTGTCATTGCGATAGAATTCATAGTTGAATCTATGACTAGCAGACAACGAAGGTGTATCTATGGTTCAGTAGCATGCTGGGCACCGTAAGAATTATATTATGTAGCAATAACAAATAGCAGTTTTAGGTTTGTAAATTTACCTCAAAACGTCGAATTGGATAACTCTGCAATCCATTGCATGTGCTTAATTATTTCGCAATCGACATAAACTGTGATAGGTTTTAACTTGGCACATTAGTGCGTGAAAGTAATGATTGGTGTCTGCCAGATATAGTATAAAAGATGTTTTATTGACACGCTCTGTGGTCACATTTCACAAATCTTTGCATGCGATGGTCTGCGATTATATGCGTTTACAAGATAAATATATAATTACGTAAAGCGTTGAACATACCCAAAATTTCCCATTAAAATCAAATTCTGCGGTTTTTATGACCAACTCCAATACTACTGTATCGATATCAATATATAGATGTTTAATTATGTTTATATATAGTATTCGGATAGTATTATTCTCAAGACTGTTTTAACATCATTTGTGGTAAATCATTGTATTACAGAATCTTTCCCCAATCGCGTTGCGGATATATTTGGTAATTATGACAAATTCAAGCATAGAACCGATGTAGATTTCCAAAATGAATGCAGTTCGGTAATGTGATACGTCGTGCAATGTGACAGGGTGAATATCGACGCTCGTGATGCTGAACATCAAAAATAATTGTTCCAGCGAAACGAAGTTCGACGAAATAACAATGGTTTCTTTTTTGAAGAAAATTCGCACAGTCCATATTTAATTTTGGACACTGAATATTCTGCTATGCGTAAGTAGGCACATTATATCACTTATTTGGCTCATGTTGTGGTTTTCAAATGTGCCTGCACTATTAATTCGCAGCATCGTGCACTGCCACGAAATGTTGTGCTTTGAGCCACGCAATGCTGAATTCTGACTGTTTTGTGAAATTGTAGACTGACGTTTTCGTATAGGAAACTCAATAGGATGTTGTCGATTTCTGGGGCGGTTACCAAGCGCTCCGGTGGATTGTAAATTTGTGGCAGACCAACTGACTACGGTTACGAGACCACGCTTCGTCTGGTTACTTGCCCCTACCATACCCGCTACTATCGGTGGCAAATGTAAAATCGCGTAGCAATGTTTCTTCCATAGTTATAGCCAATCACTATACTTAAGCATGAAATTGCTTTCCGAGACATTTCAAAATTATATTAACGTAGTAT
Organism: Trileptium ribeirensis; assembly: GCA_030248225.1. NCBI lineage: Eukaryota > Metazoa > Nematoda > Enoplea > Enoplida > Thoracostomopsidae > Trileptium > Trileptium ribeirensis. The sequence continues at coordinate 1,482 of JASANE010012252.1, read as the reverse complement.
GAGTCTAAATTGTTGTATACATACTTAGTAGCATAAAAATGAGGGTTGTGGAACAAAAACGTCATGTTGGCAACTTGCCAATTATGACTGGCCACAAAATTGATGTGCTGTTAAAACGATATCCGTAAGTTTAGCCAATCACTATGCTTAGGCATGAAATTGCTTTCCGAGACATTTCAAAATTATATTAACGTAGTATGAGTCTAAATTGTTGCATACATACTGAGTAGTATAAAAATGAGGGCTGTGGGCAAAAAACGCCATTTTGGCAAATTACCAATTATGACTGGTCACAAAATTGATGTGCTGTTAAAACGATGTCCGTAAGTTAGCAAGTCGGCAAATTTATTTTATAGTATTAATTTGGTTGCGTTTATAACTGAAGTGCACGAAATTATTGTTTTTAATTAGGATGATTTGACATCTATTAATGATGATTCAAACATAATTTCTTAACAAATGAGGTTGATCATTTTAACACTTGCTGTGGTTTGCAAATGGCAGAATACTTTTCCATCACACCTATTAACAAATAATTGCTGCTACCGCGTAACCTTATAACAGCTGTAGATGTAACATTTTGTTTCTCATAAAACACGCCGTGTACTAAATGTATTTTTCCAGTTTGATTCTGAACTCTTTATTCTATAATAAAAATATACAAATTTCAGAACAAGATATGCTGTTTACCGAAAATCATGATTCATCATAGGTCAAAACCAGTTGGATTTCAAAAATCATGTTTATACAGCTGTTCTCATTTTAAAATACCTATTGTAAAGCACTTGTTTTGATGCTGTTTGTAATTTAGGTTACAGTTGGCACTTTCTCAAAAGTTATTGTATTCAGATTCTATTTGCATAATCAAAATATAGAGATACACCAGCTTCGTTATTTTGACAGTTATACAGTTTCCAGCAAAGCGAATTTATACGCTATGACTAATTTAAAGAAACTCGGTATGAAAGCTAAGAACATCGCTTCAGCATGGGAAAAACGAAATAAATCATATATATTTGTAATGGTAGCGCGCTAGTCTTGCAGGCTAGAGTTCCGGGTTCAAATCACGTCGGGTTCACCAAATATGTGGCATGTCGGCGTAACAATACGACATAAAATGAGACGAGTGATTTACTAACAGTAAGAAACCACTTATATACAGAACATGTACAGTGACACGTATATTTGATTGTCCAATAGGAATGTTACAGCGAATATGAATAATTACACGTATCAATAATCCGTCAATCAGCGGCGAACCAGCAGCTTTCTGCCATCGATTCTGTTTCGAAATCCTTGAATAACCCAAGACCACGTCAGCCCTGAAGCATCTCGTATGGATCCTGCCGAGCGTCGCACATGGCTGAGGTTAGGGGTCGTCCTTGAGTATTTGAGGGCCGTCTACTGTAAATTCCCAGAGTGCTGCCACAGTGTTCCCCCTCCTGGTGGCCACCATGGAACAGCTGTGGCAGCACTCTAGGA
>JASANE010012251.1:0-44840 GCA_030248225.1 Trileptium ribeirensis | reverse complement strand
ATACGACATAAAATGAGACGAGTGATTTACTAACAGTAAGGAACCACTAATACACAACATGTACAGCGACACGTATATTTGATTGTCCAATAAGAATGTTACAGCGAATATGAACTATGTATCAATCAGTCAATCAGCGGCGAAGTTCCTGCCATCAGTCTGTTTCGAATCCTTCAATAACCCAAGACCACGTTAGCCCGGAAGCACTTGATCATCCTGCCGAGCGTCGCATGGCTTGAGGCTCAGGGTCGTTGTTGAGCATTCCCAGGGCCGTCGTAGAACTTCCAGCGCCGCCAGTATTCCCCCGCCAGTCTTGGATGCAGGTATACCCAAGACGATCCCGAAAGTCACTAATCGTCCCGCCCATTTGTGTTTCCGACCATCGGTCGACAGGTAGGTTGAAACTGCTAAGTTCTCGCCTGAGCGATTAGGTGGGCAGTCCATGAACGCCGGCTTGAGTCGGTCAATTAAGATGGTTCCCGGGGCGCCCGTGCCGTTGAATCGTGTAGAACATCGGGCGCCGCTTTACTACCCGGAGATGGTCCATCGTATGGAGGTTGCAGCGGCTTCCGGACGGCGTGGTTCCGGACCAAAACGAAATCCCAGTCATTGAGCTGCTTCGGAACGTGGAAGGGGCGGTCGACTGAGCGTGAAGTCGCCGGTCACAGTTTCGCCATTGTGTTTCGAAGTCCGTCGATGAAAGTTGACGGATCTGGCGTTGAGTTGTCTGCAGTTGGAGACACGAACTCGCCAGACAAACGAAGGCTTCTGCCGTAAACCATATCGGCGGCAGATCCGGCAATGTCCGGCTTGATAGAGGATCGTATGCCGAGAACAACCAACGGCAGGACGTCAATCCACGTTCCGGATCCGCCCTGGGCTTTGATTGCGGCCTTGAGCTGTCGATGGAAACGTTAGACCTGACCATTGGCGGCAGGGTGATAGGCCGTTGTCCGGAAGTGGTGCATGCCGAGCAACCCGGTAAGGACCTTTAAGAAATTGGACTCGAATTGCTTCCCTCGGTCGGTTGTAACGGACGTGGTAATACTCCAAATCGCGAGACCCATCCGGTAATGAACGCACGGCCAATCGTCTCGGCGGTAATGTCCGGAACCGGAAACGCCTCTGGCCATCGTGTGTATCGATCGACGGCGGTCAGGAGGTATCTGAAACCTTGACACGGAGGAAGGGGCCCAACGATATCCACGTGAACCTGGCCAAACCGACGATCTGCACTGAGGAACGGTTGCAGCTGAGACTTTGTGTGTCGATGGACCTTCGACCGCTGGCAGTCCGTGCACGTTTGAGCCCATCGTCGTACGTCCTTGTTGATATTCGGCCAAACGAATCGCTGCAGGATCATACGTTGCGTTGTGCGGATCCCTGGATGCGACAACCGGTGGATTGCGTCAAAAACAGCTTGTCGGAACGGTTCAGGAATGTACGGCCTGGCGGGACCAGTTGAAAAATCGCAAGCAATGTTGAGATTGGTCCCCTGGACCGGACAGTCACGCAGCTGAAGTGATGAATTGTTTTTTTTCGTAGTGCTGCCAGCTCGTCGTCGTCCATCTGCGCCAACGCTACTTGTTTGTAGTCTACGGAAGTTGCTTCGAAACTGCAAACCCGTGATAGCGCGTCGGCAACCGCATTGTCTTTGCCTTTGATGTGTCGGACGTCGGATGTGAACTCGGAGATGAAGTCGAGATGCCGCGCTTCGCGAGGGTTGGTCCGATCCGATCGCGACTGCAGAGCGAAAGTGAGCGGCTTGTGGTCCGTCAGCACGTGGAACGTCTTGCCCTCGACCATGTAGCGGAAGTGACGGATTGCAAGGTAGATGGCTAGCAACTCCCGGCCAAATGTGCTGTATTTGGCTTCTCGCGGTAGCAGTTTCTTCGAGAAGAATCCTAACGGTTCCCAAGCGAGGACTCCTCGTTGTTCCAGGGCCGCTCCGACAGCCTTGTCCGACGCGTCGACCATTAAACGGATCTCCGCTTCAGCACGGGGATGAACCAGGAGCGTCGCTTGAGCGATGGCGTCCTTGACGTCGGTGAAGGATTGCATTGCCTCGTTTGTCCATTCCAGTTGTTCGTCGCCTTTTGTCCCAACTGTCAAAAACGATAGTGGCATTGTCAGCAAGGCGCAGTCCGGAATGAATCGATGGTAGAAGTTGACCATCCCCAGGAACTCTTGGAGCTTCTTCCTCGTTGTTGGCTTCGGATACTCTCGAATCGCCGCGACCTTGCCATCCAGGGGGCGAATGCCGTCCTTGTCCAGCATGTGCCCGAGGAACTCCAACGCCGGAACCCCTAATTGACACTTGTCCGGATTGATGACGATGCCAAACTTCTCGAGACGACCGAAGAGCAGGCGGAGGTGCGCCTGATGTTGATCGGGGTCGTTGCTGGCGACGAGGATATCGTCCAGGTACACGAAACAGCAGTCGAGGCCTCGAACGACGTTGTCCATGAAACGTTGGAACGTTTGGGCGGCATTTCGAAGCCCAAACGGCATTCGGACATATTCGAACAATCCGAATGGTGTGATGACGGCTGTCTTCGGTATGTCATCGGGCGCGACCGGAATTTGGTGATACGCCCGCACGAGGTCGACCTTCGAGAAGATGACTGATCCTGCCAGCGATGCCGTGAAATCTTGAATGTTCGGGATCGGGTATCGGTCGGGTACCGTTGAATTGTTGAGGGCGCGGTAGTCTCCACATGGGCGCCAATCACCGTTCTTCTTGGGCACCATATGGAGAGCGGATGAGTAGCAGCTGGAGGACGGGCGAACGATGCCCAATTCCAGCATGTGATCAAAGGCAGCCTTGGCATCCCGGAGCTTCTCCGGGGATAGACGCCTAGCTTTCGCGAAAATCGGAGGGCCGTTGGTTGTGATGTGATGTTGGACGTCGTGTTTCGTGGTGTCTCCGCACTGGTTCGGCGTTGTGACCGTCGGGAACTCCGATAGAATGCCATCGTACACCGAAACGGGGTTCTTGGCCACCGTGGTGATATTGAGATTTGACACCCGCGACGGAATACCGTTGACGGAGAGGAGCGTCACGCCATCGTGGAGCGTCGAACGTCGTATGTCCGGCAGAAGATCGAAATGGGAGAGTAGATCAGCGCCAATGATGGAATACGCGACGTCGGCGATGACGAATATCCATCGGATTGTACGCTTGAGGCCCAAATCGAGGGTGACCAAACGTTGCCCGAATGTCCGGATAGTTGAATTGTTAGCGGCTTTCAACGAGGAAGTCGATTGCCCCGACTGGCGGTCCTTCGGAGACGCCTTGACCACTGAGACCTGAGCGCCGGTGTCGACGAGAAATCGGGACCCGGTTGCCCGATCCACGATAAAGAACAAACGACTTTTTCGGCAGGATGACGCGGGGCTGCTCGTCGTTGCTAGCGTCCCGCGTTGTCGTTTCCCGAACCGGAACACGGTGCCCGGCACTTGGTGGCGGCATCCCCGAACGTCTGGTGGTACCAACATCGGCCATCAGCGTTGCTCGGAGCCGGAGTCGGTTGCCGGTTTCGATTGCTTGAACGTCCGGGCGTTGGAGTCCGTCGTCTTGAACGACCTTTATCAAACCGCATTGACGCCAATTGCTTGCGGAGTTGCTCGACTTCGGACCGTAACGCCTTGACCTCGGTTGCCACCGACCCGTTGTCGTTGTTGTTGTGGATTGAGGCTACACCAGGCGTTGATACTTCCAGCACCCGATCGGCCAGGGCAGCGGTAGCTTCCAACGACGATGATTCGGACGCGGCCAGGATGGCTTGAACATTGGCCGGAAGGCGTTGGAGGAACAATTGCCGCAGGATTGAATCGTCCAACGTTGATGCCTGCGCCCCGAGAAGTTGACGCATGTGTCGAAGCAATTGCGTTGGCTTCTGGTCCCCTAGCTCCTCCGCGGTGAGCAGTTGTTGTAGGCGACGTTGCTCCGAAGCGCTCAGCCTTTGAATGAGTTGCTCGCGTAGGACGTCATACGGTTTCTCCGTTGGCGGCTTCAGCAGCAGGTCCCGAACCTCCGTTGCGTGTTCCGGAGCGAGGGACGCGACCACGTAGTTGAATTTTGTCTCCTGCGTTGTGATCGCCCTGGTTGTAAACTGCGCTTCCACCTGCGCGAACCACAGCTCGGGGTCCGCCGGCCAAAACGGAGGAAGTTTGATTGCCACGGCGGAGAGGTCCGATTTGCCTCCGTCCATTGTTTGAGGATGACCTTCGACTGCGTTGACTCGTAGATACCCGGATATGGGAAGACGACTGGCTCGCGGTTGAGGACCGTTGCCACTAATTGCACCGTCAAAAAAACGAATACGAAACGAAAAGAACTGCTCGTCGAGGGATCGAACCGGTGACCTCGAGATTACGAAACCAGAGCTCTACCACTGAGCTATGAAAACATTGAATTTGGAAAGCAATTAAAAAAACCAGGCGTGCAAAACTGATCACGTCGGGTTCACCAAATATGTGGCATGTCGGCGTAACAATACGACATAAAATGAGACGAGTGATTTACTAACAGTAAGGAACCACTTATATACAGAACATGTACAGTGACACGTATATTTGATTGTCCAATAGGAATGTTACAGCGAATATGAATAATGACACGTATCAATAATCAGTCAATCAGCGGCGAACAGCACTTCTGCCATTGAGTCTGTTTCGAATCCTTCAATAACCCAAGACCACGTCAGCCCTGAAGCATCTCGTATGGATCCTGCCGAGCGTCGCACATGGCTGAGGTTAGGGGTCGTCGTTGAGTATTTGAGGGCCGTCGTAGAACTCCTAGAGTGCTGCCACAATATAAAGGGTGGTTTTTCCCCCTTATTTTTTAATTCTAATTAGATGCCAGTCTACTTAACGTTTTCGCAGAGTTGCTCTAACGACATAGTTCACGTTCATTCCATAGGGGCATTGATATTAGATATATAGTATTTTTGATGATCGTGTAAAGCGTCAAAATACTTTACAACAGTAAGATTTTGGACCCACATTGGAGTGAAAAGTCAAAAATCGTCAAACAATAAAACTGTTTCAGCATGTAAAATTTTAAAGCACAAATTTAGATTATTTATTATCCACCGTTCTTCAAGGCTTATTAAATTCAACAGTCGTTCTTTATAAGATATATTTTCCATGTTTGGTATTGAACACTTTATTTAAATTTATGGCCTTGATTAAATGAAAATATCATGTCGGCGATACGTGTTTCAAAATTTGGCGTACGTAAGTAAAAATAATTTCTATAAAAACGTAGTGTTCAGCGATTTAAAAGTTCTAAATATATAAGATACAAGAGCATGGGCGCGTCCAGATACATTTATACAACTGGAAGGTGGTTCAATCCACTATTGCACAGCGATCGGTTTCATTGCGAGTAAGCGATGTTTATATGCATAAGTAAACTTAAGCTGCGCTGCTTGCCATTCTATTTTGTCAAAAGCAAATGCTATTCCCTTATTCACTGAACACATTCCGTTTCATATTTCCAACATTATAATTTGAAAATGTTTGCGAACACAATGGTGTTAGTACAGGGGCCGAACTCCATTGGCTTATGGCTTTATGGAAGAGAAAATGTCGAAATTATATACGGATATTGATTGAAATTCCAGTTTTGTTCTCTAACTACGTTTTGCACACGGTGTCAAAAGAGCATGGTTGGCACTTGGCAGCACGTCTTAAGTTTACTCTTGCAATAGTCGCAGATACGTTTTTGCCAGCCTCGAAAACCTATATATATATTCGCAAATTAAACAAATTAAATCCTTAGATGGAAACCCATAAAATCATGTATATATCAAAGTGTATTGCGTATTACGTTTCAGGGCATGCAGTTTCATGCCAAAAATCTACATCGGACACAGAGACTCTCAAACTTTAATCAAATCCCTTCACCGTTCTCAGCATCCCATAAAACCATTACAACCATGAATTCAACAAATTACAACATAAGACTGAAACTTACGAAGTCATACTGGCTCCAGGGAAGGTCTCATAGATACAGTACCATTCCATAAAGTCTACGTAGATAAAATCAAATGTCTACACAGACAATGTCACAGATACAATCAAATTAATCACTTCGAACTTTTCAACAACATCGAAAACCTGTGTAACCACAAATACAACAAATTATATATAACATCCCGATGAAAATAACGAAATCATGCGTGGCTCAAGCAGGGTGGCCCATAAGACAAAGACACAGCACCATTCCAAAAAAAGTGCATCGGTCACACATTTATTCAAATGAATAACTTAATCGTTTTCATTATCCTCTAAAACACTTGAAATAGGAGAATATCATGTTTATATTGAAAATCATTAAATCCTGTATATATACTTCTTGGGGGGGGGCAGAAATGGATTCCCTAAAGTAGCTAAGTGCCATCCCAAGCATGGTAAAACGGTCAAATGTATCGCCCCACTGTTTTCAACATCGTTGAATACCTTTGTAATAGCAGAAACAACAAAATATAACATTACATTTAAAATAACGAAATGATGCCGTGTTCTTTGTGGGGGTCCCAGAAGATACAGTACCATTCCAAAAATTGACCACTGGTCGCAGATGCGCTCAGATAAGTCAGTCTATTGTTTTCAGTGACCTTATTTGCCTTTTATACTTGACCATATAATGCTAATAAATGATTATTTTATAAATATGATATATAAAGTGTCTAAGTGGGTCCTTTTGGGACACCGTTTTGTATCCATAAATCCTTATTCATGAGTCTGACAAAAAGTGTTACTCAACAAAGTTGTAGATTTTATCAAGGCGATTTTTTGATACGAGGCCAGCGTTTTGAGATATAACTAAACTAAAAACCTTTTTCCCTCAGTTGCAAAAATTGTGGGTTACCCTGTTTAAAAGGGTCCACCATAGCCAATTGTCAACGTAATGTCACAATCAATTGTCGAACCATACCATCGCACAGCACCAGCGTCAAAGCAATTACACGTGTTCGCTCAGGCTCGAATGGGTCATTTTACATGAACTGTTCTGTCAATACCATTCGCACCCAACGACCCATATACTAGCTACAATTCACTCAGCATTGGTTCGCAAGAAATCTAAGAAGCACTGGCTGGAACGCACGGTCAGTTGCCCGGATGAAATGCATTAGGTGCGCCGGAAGACCAGATGGGACGAACCATTGGCTGTGAATATCAAAATAGTAGAACGGAAGACGCATTTCACACAAAGGCGAAAATTGGGCAGAGCGAGATCCGCTAGGCAATTCAACCGGTGGATCTGGCTCTGCTAAGGGTATACCGGCTGGAATAACGGCTGACTGTTCTCCGTAGTAATCGTACCGGATCCGTTTGATAGGAAATCAATATCGCGATTCTTGCGTTGAGAGGATTCCAGTACTTGAATGCGGTATAGCCCTAGCTGGTGCAATCATCATGCGTCGCTTGGACGACCCAGGCGCTGACTGGCGATCCCGCGCCTATGGATGAGGTTCTGGGTCGCGCAATGCTGAAGACAATCCTTGCGCTTGTTCTTCGCGCTTTCCGCGTTCCAATTCGTTTAAAAATATTGGCAGTTTGCAGTATCATGCGTCGTTAATATCTATTACTTTCTCCCAGCGTTGCATGCCGGTAAGTATGCACGCCAAACTGTTCAATCAGAGGCTAAGCTGGTTGTTGATGATCTTAGTTCCGAACTTCGAAGAACTGAACGTTGCTCTGGTGCAAGTATCAGTGACCTTTCCATTCGTATGAAACCGACATGACGTGTCAATGCCACAGCACAATTCGGCCCATCGCTGCAGTAACTGCGGCTTGTCGCAATAACGCGCCGTCAGGTTGCGTCTAAAGTTCATTGTTCATCCTGACCACATCCTGTATTTTTACTTCCGCGATCAAAACGAGTCCATTTTCAGCCAACGTAAACCGGTGTTTGAATTTCCACCTGCATCGCACAGTTTCGTTGCCAGGCCGGTGTGCTCCAAGTCAGCTCGCGCGTTATTAGTGCTCTCACATCATCCCGGTTTTGCGGTTCAGTTAAAGGTCGGACAGTGACTGGCTGACTATACGCGAACGTTAGAATTCGGCCGATAAATCGTCGGAGGGGTCATCGGGTCTCCGCGTTTCGTTGGAGATGTTGCCTTCAATATTATATACGCAAGTCCAACAATATGGTACCCATGGCCGCATAGCTTATCAGCTTTTTATATCGCTTGTCATCGTTCAAAATGTGCGGGTTGCGTGATATTGTATTCATCGTTCGCAGTTCCGTTAGTTCGCCCAGCATGATCTCGCCACTAACCTTTTTTGGATCCCGTCGTAGCGCGAATAACATTTTACTGCAATTGCTTCAGGTTACCTTTGCCGCTAAAGAATACTTTCAACTCATCCATTGCGTTAACGTTCGTGAAGGTCTGATTCTGTTCGCTATACGCGGCACTGAATGCACTTTCACGGCTATCTTTGTTCCACAAGACATATAGCCAGTTGGGATCGCTCATGAATTCGTAAATCGCCGCCGGTAGTTTGTGCCCAAACTTGATAAGGTCGACGACCACGATCAATAATTGCGGTGTTCCAATTGGTAACATACGCATCTGAGAAGCATGATATGGGCTGTGCTGCCCGGTCAAACTCCGCTAACAATAAAAATCCTTCGCACTCGGAAGCAGTATTCTTTGGCATGTTTCAAACGGGTTATCCAGCGTCATGTCTTCTTTCCGTTCCGCCAGTGCTTCAGGAAAATTCACTTTGTTGACTCCGCCAGCTGCACAATTTCCGAATCGTAGCAGGGTACATTTGACGGGCACACCCGCAGTGTCATTATCGCAGATTATTTGATCTTCGTCGAATGTTGCAATATCAGTACTATCTGCGGCACAGACCACGGTCGTCTAAGATGGTTCATCGGATCTAACCAACTTGCCGCACTGTGACATGGGTGGCTTTTGTGGGTATATGGTGGAGCGTCACCTTCATCAATCGTCAACGACTCTGGGCTCGAACTTTTATCGCCTACATTTCCGGCGTCATTTTCATTCTCACTGTCATTGCTATCGGTGCTAGTAACCTACTCCTGGCTGCCTATTCCGCCCGCGTTTACCGATGCATGGCCGCGATCTCTTTCTTCCTCATTGTCACATCCGTGCAGTTGCTGCCCTGCTTGCTGATCGCGATGCTATTATCGTCGCTTTCATTGCCGTTTTTTCGGCCTTATGCGCTCGTGAAGCGAAATTTTAATAAAATTTCGTTACTATATTCGTAAAATGTTATAAAAAAAATTTTAAAGTCTTTAAAAAGGACGACCGACACTAAAAACTGAAACAAGAAACGCGATTACATAAGCACCTTTGTATGACTAATGTTAAGCCTCAAACATCCGAACTCCAGTTCGCAGTCGCTTAGGCTATAAGCTTCACTATAGCATCGATTTACCTTACTGCCCCCAAGCTAAACTGGCTTTGAGAGGGAGAGAGGGAAGGCGGACAAAGAAAAGAAGAAAAGATAATAAATCTGGGGAATAAGTTAAAAATGGAGCCAGCCATCTCTCGGACAAGCTAGAGCTTTCGCTTTAACAACAACGACGACATGGCATCACAACTTGATATCAAAGCGTTATATTCCTTCTACTCAAAGGCGCGCATTACCTTTCCATTATAGCATACTAAAGTACATTATCTTGGTTTATATGAATATATCACATTTACGAACACTCCCGAAAACTCATCGATACGGTATGATGATACAATCGTTTATGCCATGCATTTGCATGTTGAGATATCGAATTACGCGCAAAATTTCGGTAATCTGTTATAATTGTACACTAAATATCGAGAACCAGGGAATTTTGCAGTTGAATCACCTTCATTACCCTCTGAAAAGATATTGTACTATAGCTACGGGTACTATCTGTGCCAAAAAAAGAGCACTGCCTTAACGGGACGTGAACCGTTTGTTACCTAAGCGACAATAATCTGCTTCAGGATATCTGGTCCAGACGCAACAAGCACAGGTTCGGGCTGTGATTTCTGGTTACACAATCCTTCTTATTGACAATACACAGTATATACTTGAGAGTTTTGACAACTGACGCCAGCTGTTGCGTCATAGGTCTATCATTAGAACGTTTGTCGCTAAAGTTTTGAAGCACAAGCCACAATGATGAGTTAGTTGGCTTTTTGCAGTCTGGTTTGATAGCATTAAGGCCATCATTCAAGCAGTTGAAGCATCGCAACCTCACGCTCAATTGTTTTCTGTTGTGAATATTAGTCTGCGAAATGCGATCCAGTGCAAAAACCCGTTGGGACTGTTTGATAATATGCTTTAAGAAAATCGACGCGTGCTGTAGGGTCTCATTGGGTTTTGCCTTTCTCAAATTCAATATGTTGCTCTTGTTCCCTGTTTTGTGTTGTTTTAACGTAACGTTCACTCGTTTTTATGGCCTTAATTTCGTCACGCTAGGCACTCCATTTGCTGAAAATTTTGTCAGGAGGCTTGAAACAATGGGGCCTATGGTTCCGAATCGGGGGCGCGCGATTTTGCAATGGGGCATTTTGCCAAGAGAAAAAGGGTTAAAATTGTGTAAAAAAACACTGTCAAAACGCTTTTGATAAAGAGAAAAAGCTATTTTCAAGCAAATTTTGTTAAAATATGCTAAATTTTTGGGTTCAGAAAGCATTGTTAGTACAAATTTTGATCAAATTTTATGTACTTGGACCGATTGGAAGCAAAAAATTTCCAAAAGGCAGTGAACCTGGGGAAGCCCAAAATTTTCCCACGGGGCAAGAACCGGGGCACCTGTTCTGAACCAGGAGCAATCGAAAAATATTAGGGGGCCCACGCCCCCCCCCCAATTTGGAGAGCTCAGTCACGTAGGGTGGAAATTCTCCACGCATTGTTTTTATTATTATTCTGTAACTGGATCCGCACTTATCGTGGCAGTTTTAACAAAATAATTGGAGTGAAATATTGAACAAACAAGTCTTGGGTAACCCCAAGAGCTACGAGAATTTGTGGCACTCCTTGGGTTGGGGGGGGGGGAAATCAGGGAATCGTCGTACAGCGATGATTTTGGTACCATTCGACTCAGCTCCACGAGGCGAGTTCAACGGTACCAAATTTGACCATATTCCAACAACTTTGAAATTTTTCAAATTGTGCCCTCAGTGCTAAGGGGTTGAAAAAAGTAACCCGGTACGTTGAAAAATCGAGAAAAAAATTTTTATGAGCAAAATAGACATAAGTAGCATAGATACACGCAGAATGACGAGACAAATTCAACCGTGCCTTATTTATCATGATATTTTCACTCTTTAGCTAGTTATGGCTGAAAAACCATTTTCGAACTACTGAGCTCCACGAGACGACTTCAACGATATAAAATGTTACCATATTCAAAATATATTTTTTAACTTTCAGGCTAATTTCAATAATATATTAACTAATCATATTAAATATAGTAATGGCTGCCCGCGGACGCCCAACAAATAACAGATTTAACATTATTAACCCTATTAGAGTTTTTCAACGGAACAATGTTGATAACATTCGTATGACCTACACCCAATTCGTACAGCAATGTCGGACATATGACGACATAATAGAACTAGCGGCTGAATGGGGTTTAATTGCAAATTCCCGGAACTGTAACTGCGGCGAGGCCATGTATCTAGCGGCTCGAGGCGACTTAGGCCGAGGTTACAATTATGAATGGCGATGCAAAGCATGTCGCCACAAGTCCTCTATACGCCATAACTCATTCTTTGCCGGCCAACATATCTCCTTGTTCACTGCACTTTTGGTAATGTTTGCCTACATCGACAATTTGCCCACTGAATGGATTATGCAGCAGGCTAACATTGCATCAGACACAGCAACGAATTGGTATAACTACTATCGTGACATTGCTGTGGCCTACGATAATCAACACTGCCAAAATACTGTACTCGGAGGGCCAGGCCTTGATGTTGAGGTGGACGAATCCATGTTCTTTCGGCAAAAATATAACCGCGGCATGCCCAGAAGGAAACATGGATGGGTCGTCGGCGTTATCGAGCGTCAAACCGGCAACTGCCTTTTGTTTTCAGTTGCTAATCGTACCGCTGCGACCATAATACCTCTTATCCAGCAACATATACGGCCCGGCACACGCGTCATCACGGACAGTTACCAAACTTATGTTCAAGGTCTCAGCCGCTTACCCCATCCGCAGCCATATCTTCATGCAACGGTCAATCATCACAACCGCCAGTTCGTTAACCCAGATAACGTCCATGCCCATACCCAGAACATCGATGGCCTTTGGGGAACCCTTAAGAACTTCATGAGGCGTCGACAAGGCATACCCGACACATTGTTCCACCGTACTTTGATCGAGTTTCAGTGGCGCCGCCGTTTCTCCAACAACATCCTCGGAGCTGTAGTGGGCCAAATTCGCCATCAACATCCTTTTTAATTGTAAGTTGTTATAATTTACGTTGCAATATAAATGTTAGACTAAGCCTAAGCCTTAGACTAAGCCTAAGCCTAAGCCTTAGACTAAGCCTAAGTCTTAGACTAAGCCTGAGCCTAGACTAAGCCTAAGTCTTAGACTAAGCCTGAGCCTTAGACTAAGCCTAAGCCTAAGCCGGGGGGCTCCGCCCCCGGACACCCGTACTAAGCTGTTCTCCCACTAAACCTAATCACGATATGACCAATGCCAAAAATCCATCCATTTAAACGCATAAGAATTTCATTTAAAAATATCAGTTTTCGCTTGCATTGCCAGTATCGGGTGTCGTTATCCTGACTACCTACGGATTCTTACCATACACCTTTCGATAGCGCATGGGATCTTCTATTTCATGTCCAAACTTGAGCCAAATCGGTCCATCCAATAAAAAGTTATGGTCAAAAATGTAAAAGAAACCCAAAATCCACATTTTTAAAAAATTCCGACCCCTGAAATTAGGGCCCCTTGCTGAAGCCCCTTTAAGAGATAGAGCCCTGAAACCTCCTCCATTGGAAAGAGCGGAAAAATTACCCCCGGGGGTTAGGTGGGAAGAATCATAAAGCGAAGCTTTAGGAAAAAAAATTGCCAGAAAAGCCTCCATATCCCCCAAAAATCCGAAAATAAAAGAATGTTGAATCAGCATATCGGAGGTTATACCTGAAAAGGGGTGACCCTGATCTCGAAGAGATCGGTTTTGGGGGTGAGAGATGATTGGGAGTTCAGAGACTATGGGAGATATACCTGAAAAGATGGTGGGCCCCTTCCCTGATTTATCCCCCCAACCCAAGGAGTGCCGAATTGGCCGAATTTGTATATCTTTCTCGCAATTATCCTACGTTTTCTGCAACTTTAGTACATCGCCTGCGTCTGAAGACAAATCTAAAAACTTTAAAACTGCACAAAAACAACAACGTCTTTATTTCCAATCCGTTCAGATAGTACCTCAACTACTGTTTCGTAGTTTGATACTGTTAGACGGTAACCGTTCACGAATATCTGGCATGTGGGCATCATCTGTCAGAAAACTTTTCAAATGCCTTAGTTTGCCAACATCGGAGAGTTCTTAACAGGAATGTACCGTTGAATCAACATTATCCCAAAAGGAACAGTAAATATAACAATCCCAAGCAGAACCGTAAACGTAACAATAGTACTACTATAGGGCTTAATAAAATTAGAGTAGATGTGGCTTGTTGGGGCTGGTGCCGTTTTCACACCTATTTTTCATTTATAACTCAAGGGCCTGCCTCCACTTCCACCTTGTTGTTCCCTATCGTCCTCGGCATGGTTTATGAACGTAATATTTACGTAAAATTGTATATAAAACTTGTTGGTGGAAATGAGTCACTAGTTATGTAATTAGGTATAATTATATAAAATACACTAAATTTCATATATTTCCTAAATTTCTCTCATATCCCTATATATTCCAAAACCTAAAATTCATACTTAAAACCACCCAAAAATACCTGTTTCTTTTTAAAAATCACTTTTCCTAACCCGTATCCCATGTTCACCCGCCCTCTTTAATTAAAACCAAAACTCCACTAAATTCCATTTTTACTCAATTTCCAACTTTTTCAACCAAAATTCAAATTACCCTCTCTCCCCAAAACTTAACCAATGCCTTTCAAATTTTAATATTCTTTTTCCCTTACCACATGTATTCATATGTTTTAACCACCCTATTTCTCTCTTTCTACTTTTCATAAATTTCGCCTTTTATTAAAATCCCCATTTTCTCAATTTTACTACCTTTTTCAAACATCTCTTATTTACTCAAAACTTAACTCCCACTTATCCAATTCCTAATTTCAACTCCTCTATCCATCCCCTTTATCATATTAACATTTTACCCTTAAGCTCTCCCTGCTTTTGCTAAACCAAACCCCACCTCCCAACCATTTTCTCTAAATGTTTCCGTTTTCAAATTTCAATCTATCGCTTCAAACCTATAATATATAATGAAGGTCGTCAATTCGGCGTAGCATAAATTCGTGGATATTTACTTGTATTCGGATATATTGAATTCGAACAAATTGTATGATTATTATTATTATGTTTTGCATGTATCGGAGACGACTTAGCTAATCGGAATGAAGCGTGTCAGCAGTTCGTATTGACGTGTAATCGAATGTGTACTTTTGTCGGGTGCATCGTGTTTCAAATTTTGTTTTTTAATTGGAGAATAACCGCAGCAAAGGGATTAAGGTTTAGCTTACGAAGATGAGCTAGCTAGCACGTGCCTGATGTTATAACGTGGCATTAATCGTTTTGTAAAGTTTTAATTTTTCTTTAGTATGGGCCGTGGTGCCGTAATTAATCAGCCAGCGAGAGTTTTGGTGCAAAACTCGTTTTTACCAAGTTCTTGTTTTCTACCAAGTTCTTATGACGAAATATCCGCACTTGTTAGGATATCGTTAGCGCCGGTAATAGTGTCTACGAGTGTACCTGTGCTTGCCCCAGCTATGTCGGTGACCGTTCCAGTGACTTTAGTTTCGACCGGTATTACGACAGAACCAACCAGGGCCACGTCTGGAGTGTGTACACAATGCTCGTGTACGTCGGCTGTTGCGGCTGTACCTGTTACTGCGGCTTCTTTTGCCGTGCCGCCTATCGTTCTCCAGGTGCCGCCTCCGAAAGAACCCGTCAACATTGAAAGGTTTGATGCTAATTCAGATTTTGCCACGTATTTTCGTCGGTTGGAAACCGAGTTCGAGTTAGCAGGTGTAGATAGTTCCAGTGATAAATTGCGAACATTGCGTAGAAAACTAAAAGATGCTGCTCGGGGTTGTATTGAGTTGTTCATGACGGGTCCTGAGGCACCGACGACATATGAAGATTTGGTTTACCAATTACATGAACGGTTTGCCGAAACTCGGGAATTCGTGGATGAAGTCCAGCGATTCCAGCAAATGAGCCAAAAAGTTCGGCAGCGGATTTCGCTAATGAATTGGAGTTACAATGGCATAAAGGGATCGTTCCGCTGAAACTAGGTGACCAAAATGCCACTAATTTGTTGCGCAATACGTTTTTGCGAGGCATGCGACGTGGGTTACGTTCGCGCCTGATCCATGGAGACCAATGGTCCGTCGATGAGTTGAAACGTGAGCTGTACACATTGAGCGTAGAGAGAAATTATTGTCCGGAACCGACCACGATGGAATTTCATCGCGACCGACTAGTAGATTTAAGCGGTCTTGGAGACCGAGTCAAAACGCTAACACTAATAGTGGTGCAGTTCCCAGAAGGAACCATTGTTGGCAGGTCGCCACTCGTCCAAGCGATGGAAATCGAAGTAATGATGTAAGAAATACTCGAGTAGCAGAACGAGCTCCCACATCGTCAATCGTGTGTTATGATTGTGGTGCCACAGGGCATGTTCGTGCGCGATATCTGCATCGTGACACACGCCTTCGTCAACAAGAACGCGGTGTGGCGAGAGAAGTTACTTCTCGCTGGCCGCCGATACAACGTGCATCAAACGGTGCGGAACCTGGAGAACTATGGAAGTGTTTTTATGTGGTCACGCGGGTCATTTTGCCCGGGGTTGTCGTTAGCGATCCGTAAATGTAGAGAGACAATTAATTGGCGATAGTCGACGTCGTCAGGAATCGAAAGCAGTACAGTCAGCGACTTTAGAGACATTATCTCGTCAGGTAAATGATGTGCAACGTCGTATGGATGGCAGATGCATGATATTATTGCACATTTGAAACCGGATGGAAAAATCAATAGTTCTGAGTTACCAAGTTCGCCAATGCGAATAATGTCATCCAAGAACACACGTGCTTAGGTAATGATGGAAAAAGTGCCTGAGCTAACTTACGAGGAAAATTCGGAACTTTTCGAAAATTCGAAAAATGCTCCAAGAAGTATATGAAAAAGGTTTCGGACGGTATAAACTGAATTCCGAGGTAATACAAGTGTTTGCCTTTGATGGTTGCCCTGCTAACGAGACTTTGGGATGGTTCGAAGCCCACGTATATTTTGGAAATCGGTCCCAATACGTGCTAATCCAGGTCATATCTGACATGCCGGATGCCATAGTCATCCGTGATGACATGTTACTAAAATTCCAGACAGTAATTGATTACCATAAAATGCGCATCTTGGTTGGTGATACGCCAGTGCATTCTTGGTCATTAGTTCAACGTAAATCAACGGCGTCTGAGGAATCGAGTACAGAAAAACTGCCAGAGTCTGAGAAACTGGCGGAAGTCCCCGAGGGTGCTTTCCATTGTCGGGTATACGTTGATACTGAAATTCCACCGGAAAGTTCAAAACTGGTACCATGTAATATCGATACAACCGATTATAATGGGCAAAGTGTTATGGTACAGTCCGACACGAATACGCGATTTAAGCGACCCTTACTTTGTCCTAATGCTCTTGTCGCAGTACAAGAAGGTATGGTTTGGGTGCCAATTACCAATTTGGAACAAAGAGCATACAAATTGAAGGTTGACAATGTTATGTCCCACGTCACGGAAATTGCAGATACAATTGCTGTCACGTCGATAGAAGAACAAGCGACAACCAGTGTCGATTACTCCAAGGTAATCACAAATAAAACTCAGATTCGAGTGAAAGAAGCTAAGCGGCTGTACTGAGAATTAGCAGCAGAAATAACACAAGACAAGGAAGCCAAATTACCAGAAGGAGTGTCTCTAAAGGAAGCTGATGCCACAAAAACTGAAATTCGTATTTTAAGGAGGTTATTAGAACGAAATAGCGATGTTTTGGGCAGCTCCACAACACCTTTGAGTCGAACGCATGTTTTACGATATCCCGTCGATACAGGGGATACTAAAACCATTCAACAACGAATGCGACGTGCACATTATGTGCATCGCGAAGAAATTTCTCGACAGGTCCACGCTATGCTGCACGATGACGCGATTCAGAAATCGATGAGTCCTTGGGTCTCTCCTGTGGTCCTTGTCAGGAAAAAGACTGCAGATATGCGATCCTGTATCGATTATCGTATGCTGAACGACGTGACTAAAAAGGATAGTTTTCCCCTGCCACGGATTGACGACACGCTGAACGCCCTCAAATGTGCAAAGTATTTCACGACATTGGTTCTGAAACCTGGTTTATTGGCAGGTAGAAATGGTGCCTGAAGACATTGAAAAGACCGCTTTCATTTGTCACGAAGGCCTATTCGAATTTAAGGCGATGCCCTTTGGTTTGACCAACGCGCCTACCACGTTCCAAAAGATGATGCAAATTGCTTTGTCAGGCTATCTATTAGAATTCTGCTTGTGCTATATAGACGATGTTATTGTTTTCTCACTCATATTTGAAGAGCATCTGTGGGATATCCAGTGTGTGTTTAATCGTCTTCGTGATGCGGGTTTGCCAATTAAGGGCAAGAAATGTGATTTCGTACGACGGGAAGTATTGTTCCTAGGCCATGTGGTGTCGGAAAATGGAATTGCCCAGCGAAACTCCAAAAGATATTTAGAGTCCCTTGCGCACTCATCATTAATGTTCCGGCTAACAAATAAGGTCGAGACGGGCTCGCGACGTTTTTAGAAAATACAAGTAATGAAACGTTCGCGAGGGACAATTAATGGGTTATTACTAATTCGAGTTAGGCTATTAGTATCTATTACGGGCGCTATGCAGCGAAACTGTGGCTAATGTGATGCATTGTTTTAAGCAATTTGAAATTGTCGTTGAACAGTAAGTTTAATCGAGTTTTGGCCGCGGCAATGAATTCGGCCAATCACATTCCAACGGCAAGTATGCTGGATTGATCGGATAGTTACCGGCTTGGGCATACCGTCGCGTAATGTTACCTAGTTCACGCAAGAACGCATTTGAAAACTGTCGTAACGTGGCTAACGCTACACGATCAACTAATCGTTGATATTCAATTCGTTCCTGTGATAAATTACCTTGAGGTTGCTGTTCATACAATTGATGCTCAAAATTGTCTTGTAATATCGTCATCATCATCTCGTAAACGCTGATATTCAGTGTTCGGGAACATGAGATCATGAATGTACGACTCCTGTGACGAAATACCTGTTCGCTGGTCACTACACCGTCGCATATCGCGCCGAACATCATCTTCCTATCGGTGACGGCTAAACGCGATAAACACAATTCGTGGAAAATTTCGTACTGCCATTAGACGCCGTCAAAGTGTTTCGTAGAAGTACCCACGAACTCCGTATGCTAATCGGCGCATAAAGCAATCGTACAGTTCCGGAGTCATGACGACGTTCCACTGCTTTTGAAATATACCGCTTCGTGCCTGCTCTTCCCATCGGAAGAATAGAGCAACCAGCTCCTGGCTTGTAAGAACCCGATTGCTTTCACATATGTCCTTGAACTCTGTTCGTAATTCATCTCGCAGATGGCGCAAGAATTAGCACATCGGTTCAAGCATCTTCGCATTATCCAACGTGTCGTAAAAGGTGAAATAGTGATAAATAAGACGATGACCAAACGGAGTGCTACGTGCACTGCGTAGATCCCGTCCATCGAACAATATAGTCGTTAAATCAGACATGCTGACTCTTTCGGTAGGTGGTGCTTCGCTTTCAGTGTTTGTCCGTTCCAATGGCACATACCGCACTAGTGATTCCGATTCACCGGTATCGGGCTTAAGTTCGACAATTGGTCGAACTTCCTTCGTTGGTGTTACTGCAGATGCTTCTTCGAAAACCTCACCGTCACTAGGGTTGGACTGTGATTCCATAGCGATTTATGTCGAAGTCGCCAATTGCGCCGCCACAGTTGGCGCTAAAGTCGAAGTTGTGGGTTGTTCCGACTGATAAATTGGTCGCTGTTGCGAAGACTGTCGCGCTTCAATTAATGCTAACTGACGATATTGTCTGTCGCAAGATTCACGATCATCGTCGCTCGAGAAAGTCACGGTTTCTTCATGCGAATCCCGTCGAGACGTGCGAGCACGATGACTAACAGTTCGTAAAGCCGTTTTCTTAGTTTGAGTCCCACGCGATTTCCGCTCAGGCGATACTTTTTCGCGCAATTGACGTTTTAATTCAGCCATTTGACCACAAATATGCTCAATTTCCATGCGTTGCGATTCCATCTGAGATCGATGATCCTCGTTAAGCCGATGTAAATAATGCAACGCAGTATCAACACGATTGTTCAATTGCATTTGTTGCAGCGCCAACATTCCATCTAATTGAGCGGTTGTGGGGGCATTAATCCTTGCAACTGCACACGCACTTGCTCAAGTTCCGCTCCACGCAAATTTCGTAACTGTAGTTCCACGTGCAGTGACGGGGAAATCTCCTGGCTGCACATTACAGGTGGAGAGGCAGTTGTTCGACAATATAGTTCGCTTGTTCTTTTCTTGGACATGTTCATAGGCAACAGTGACTAATTTATTAGTAATATCGTCCATTAATCTTGGTCGTTGCTCACTAGTTACTATTGGTTGCTGAAACGGTACTCGTAAAACATTCTATACCCCTATATGCGCAGATTGTGGTAACTGCGGCGGTAACAAAAGTTAGCTCTCCCCCGTCCTCGTACTCTAACGGGACGTACCGTCGGGGCGATGTAAGACCAGGCAGATTCGACCTGCGCTATTGATACGGTACTAGCTGAAGCCGATATCGGCGTTGATGACACGCTCGGCATTCTTACGGTATCCGACTCCGTTCGTACTCTACTTGACATAGACGGTCCTGTCGTTGTTTGAAGAACCTACGAAGTAGTCCTTGTGGGTTCCACACTAATCAATCGCAATGGAGCAGCTTTTCGCTTAAGATTGGTAGTTCCTATTGTAACAGATCGAGATTTTCAGGGATTTTTAAAGGAATATCTAAAATGGAAATGTTTCCAAATATAGGGTCAATGAATGGACCAATTTAATGTGACGGGCGATCGGATACCGGTGGAGCGTGACCCGAGTATTTTATTGTGTACCATTTATCGCTGTTGTAAAATAAGGATGTATGATGACAATAATCTGTTGTATCGTCACGCTCCACCCGCCCGAGGTGCACGGGGTGATTTTGGCACCAAAACGGAATAATGGTGATATTAAGCATGGTATCCGGTCGGCCCCAAATGAATTTAATGACATAATATGTATTGCTATAATAATGTGCTATGTATTGTGGGAAAGCGGTGGCGCACTCGGATGGGCCGGGTACAAGGGGCGAGGTTTCCACGATCATCTTTTCGGTTTCATTGATTCGGTGCCCTATGGTCGATCCCGATGCGCCCCCACAACGACACGATGCTAATAATAGTTGTTATATTATAAAGGGGTCTTTGTTACTGTGCGTAAGGATGGGTCGAGGCACTGCGCGGAACTCTTGCACAAATTTAGATCCGGGAATTTTTCTGGCAATTCAAATTTCGCAGACCTGTCCTGGCACGCAGTGCTTGTATAATTTGTTTGTGTGGTAAAGTAGAAGATAGCTGGAGAAGAAATGATGGAACAAATCACAACTATGCTCGATGGGACCACATTTTGAAGGGGGTGTTTTAAAAGCAAAAATTTACCTTTTTCTGATACTTAAGGCAAACAAAGGCTATCTCGCTATCATTAGGGTCCACTAAGGTTGCGAAACCACGACGTTTCTGTCTTCGGGCCAACTCATCTCTTACTCGTAGGTACTAAGGGACCCCCAACTAAGCGTTTATACACCCAATTTTCAAAGTCTCCGATATCAACCAAAATAACCAAAACTACCCAAATTTTCAAGCTCTACACCTCTACGGGGTCTTACCGTAACTTTACCGGTCCGCCAAGGACCCTAATTACCCATGGGAGCGCAGAAATTTCCTACATTGAGCGTTTAAAACGGCCTCTGGCAGGCCACTTATTTGGTTTACGTTTAAATTTCTAGTTTCATCAGTAGGCGACCAGCCAGGGCATGGATGTGACCCCGCCGCCGGCCGCCTACTCGACTCCATCCACCAGATATAACAAAAAAGCTAACAACACCGTGTTCGCTGTCAGGCGCTGTATGCGCTTTTATATATTATCATTTGGAGAACCTCGCGCCGACCAGAGCGAGGTTTAGTTGTTTTCTTGCCGGGCTATTTGTGTCGAATATACCAGTCGCCGAGGGGCATTCATGATAGCAGCTGTGTTGTCATGGCCGGCGGCTGGTTACAAAGAGCGTTGGTCACAGCAGTTCGTATTTATTGTCGTCTGGCTGCGAATTATTCTGGTACAGAGATTGAAGGGCTTGCGAGTTTACAGTTTATATTTAGTGTTATATTAATTGCTTGTTTTTAAAAATTTGAAATTTAGCGGTATTTCATTTCAGACCTTGCTAATTCAGGGACAAATTGGGGAGATAGGATAGCGAGGGGGGAGAAATGGGGGTATAAAAGCAGAAGACCCAATGCAGCATTGGGACCAGTCGAGGAAGGAGCCATCAGAGTTAGCGGTTTCCTTTTCATTTTTAGCTTGGCAGTTGTCGCCTGTGTAGTTTTGGAGGTTCAAAAGCTTTATAGTTTCTTTTCGTGTCTTTTTCGTTTTAAATTCTTTTCCCTGGAGGGCCTCTCGCTGCGTAGACGCAGTGCAGAACCCCTCCTGGTGATTTCTTTCGCGTTTTTGTCAAAGTTTCACTGGCTAGGGCTGCCCTTGCGGGTGCGGGTGCGTCCGACGGATGCTCCAGGAACTCGTAAGTGAAGCACCAACAAATATGAGAAGATCGCACGCTGAGATAGGCACAAAATTTGTACCCTCGACTGGTTCCCCGCTCGCTGGGTCGCAATTTTTGTTTTAGACCCGGGGGCGAAAATTTTTTAGTTTAAGTGATGTGAATTGGAGTAGGGGAGTAAGGAATACACACGGGGAAGGGGGAAGGACATAGGGACACGGGAGGGGTAAGGTGTTGAAGACCGCGTGTTGACCTGGAGGCAACCGCCAGTATAGACTATAATTGAGCGTAAATAAGGACCCGTGCTACGCTCCCAGTTGAAAATTCATAGCATTTAGTCCCTGAGCATTTCCGTTGCTACACAATTGACAGTCTATTTCAAAACCGATCCTCCATGCCGCGTAGACACGATAGGGGGCTTTAATGGTTTGCATCAAATAGTTTAGGGCCCTGCCGCAAATTGGCACTTCACGACATCGCCGCATTTTCGAACGACCTAGACCATAGAACCTCCTTTGATTCGTGCTCCACCCGTGCTCGCTTTCGAGTTCGTAACATGAGTTGAGCTCACATTGTAGGATAACACGTGGATGGCTTCAGGTCACACGACTTAAAGACCCACTTGTTGTGGAATAACAGAATCTTCCGGCCCAGGACGGACGTAGTCATTTGCACACAAGGAGTTGTTCAGAAGATATAAAGAACGGAACCCGTGACGCTAGCTCTGAAACTTGAGCTCCTGCCCTGAGCTTTATTTTCATTCAGCGAAAATTCAATGAACTAACCTCAAAAGCAGATGGTTGTCATGCCGTCAAGAAACGGTAGAGCACTCCGTCATGAACTTTTAACAACAAAATAACTATCGTGGGGTCGATGCGGCTGCTCCATAGGGAGTGACGTTTCATGACCTTTCGTGCGTTATATTCCCCTACTTTTCACGGTTTTAACAATCGTACTGTTCTAACCAAACAGGGGTGTCCGAAGTATTTTAACGCAAATCCTCACTGCGTTCTTCGGGTTTCAAATTAGGCATGTTTGGCTGAGGAGCGCGGCAGCACTTGCGCTGTATTATGCTTGCAAATGACTGTGGACCCGCAATTTGAATCGAAGGCACTAGAAGGAGAGAACCACTAAGTTATGAAGTGAGATGGAGTCGGCTGCAATGTTGAGTTGAGTAAGGTTTAATTACAAATTGTTCGGTACCGCACCCCTTAGTCGAGTTATGGCCCTGAGGAGGATGCAAAGTAATTGGCTCTCCGCGCTTTTCTTTTAAACAAAATTTATAGGCGCGGGCCCGCACCCCGTGTAGACGCGGTGGGTCCTCGTTAAAGCAATTTGTTTCCATGTCAAACCGCAAGTCCCCATAAATTCTAGGGAGCCGACGTTGCTCGATACCCGGGAGACGCGGCAGTGCCTCCCTTTTACAAAGACCCGTCTTTTCTATTTGACCCCGACGCGGCCAATCTTTTTGATCCTAAACTGTCATTGCATGAGATCCGCAGCTGACATCCGGATTCAGTGTAACGACCATCATATGGATGGAGTGCGGAGTAAAGAGAGGCGCACTACAAGCGTGTGTAGACCAGTGATAGCCGAGGGCGTTTTACAAGCTCAGTCCACAAGCTCGGCGAGGGAATGATCACATATAGATATATAATTGTCAGGAGAGCAATGCATCTCCCGTGGGGTATAAATCGTAGGGCGAGCTGAATGGATTTTTGTTTTCATGTTCCCTTCGTAGGATTTAATCAGGATTCACATCGCCGCGTAAGGGGTATTCTGCGAGGTACCCATAAAATTTTGTCATATATATTCGTACACTTTGGTTGTTATTTGAGTGCAATAAGCTGCAGTTAATTAAAGAAAGTGTTAGAGTGTTCAATCCTTTTTATGCGATAAGTTCTTCTAATATATTCCAAACTACTAAGGTTTCCATAATAAATGCCCAATCCAAATTTCTAGGTGTTGGAACTAAACTATAAGCACGACACTAGGAAACAAGAATGGACGTTTCAACCAATTTCACCACCGTTCTGGTCTCACCCGGTAGAAATACAGGATTCCGCTTCCAGCAAGGCTTCGAATAAAACGAGGGAAAGGCGAGTCAGCCTTATTACCTGTGAGCGGGCCTAAGGGTTGACTCTCCCTCAGGGGGACCTCCATGCCACTAGATACGTGGGCCATTATAGGGGCCAGGCCGAACACCCTGGTAAACCCGCCGGCAGCCTACTAATCTAAGCGGTGCCCTTAGGTCATCCAGCGGATCACCGGGGAGTCGTGGAAGCCGGGGTTGTCCGGGCACCGCAGTGCTGAGAGGGTAGTGCAGCTGGGATCCCTTAGGGCCAAAACTGGTCCTAGTACATAATTAAAGTGGGGGCTACGCCGCGAGGCGTCGATAAATTTTCGGAATAGGAGAGTTATTATTTTCTTTTTAAATTATTTAGTTATCGGACCTCTCGCATATTAATAAATACAGCACGTAAAGAGAACGTTAAGTTCGTTAAGTAACCGCAGCGAATATAATGGGGTGCGAATCCTACATTTATTTTATATCCTATGTCCTCGCTCTGCATAGTGAGGTTGGTGGTTGTTGATTTCATATATGTAATAGTGCGGACCGTGCACTCTGGGAATCGACACCGTAGTTTCATGGATTCTTTAATGAGTTAAAACTTACTCGCCTGTTGGCGATGGACACTTTTGGAGCTTACGCATGCAAGGTAGCAGATACTGGAAAAATGAAGGTGTCGGGTTATCCGAGTGCATGTGTTGCGGGTGCAGGAGTAGGACGCAAATGAAGGGTGAAATCGTGATGGAGTTCTGAACCGCGACGCGCATTGGTTTGTACTGGCTCATGCGTTATCTTAGAGTCTTCGGTTGTTAATAACAATCTCGATACCGCTGTTTCAGGTTTGCCAATATTGGCTCAGTATTGTTTAAAGTGACTATCGCCTATTTATCTGCTATTACTTACTACCGACTGCTATCATATCACTGTCTACTTATTCTTCAGAACTAGTTGAACTAGCGACGACAATAGCCGGACCGTGTGAATAATTTCGTTTTACCCCGAGGCTGTACCGTTAGCGTCATCAATTGTAGTTGCGCGAGTTGGTATTAACGATACGGACAGTTATCAGATCGGACTATCGTCGCCTATTGTGTCTTCACAATCCAGGATTGACATTTGGCTGGCATTACCTTCACGCCACCAATACATGTGACAATAATATCGACGGCGATCGTCGGGACCAACGCATATTCGACGGTAGATCATCAAACTTTTCACCGCGGTCGAATTCCAGGTGCGCGTCGAAATACCGGAGGTGCATCGGATAATTGCCGAGTGTCAAGGCAAATCGTGTGAGTTCGCGTTTACTGGACTGGAATTGAATTGTTGTGGTGGACAATCGATTATGTTATATGTTCTTATGTATGAAACTTGAAATTATTGGTTTATATGATTCTAAGAGAAAATAATAGATACAAGCTAATTTTCTGATCAGCGGACAGAGGTACTGTGTAGGCTAGCGTTGGACAAACAGCGCCCGTCAGTTAGATGATAATTTTCTAATCAGAATGCTATAAACTGTGATGCTACACGCACGGTTTCAACAAATACACTGCAGTTTCTGGCTGCGTTGCAGATAACGTTAGTTTACTTCAATTTAGGCTGGTGCTTCTACTTCAATTCTATTTACCAAGTTTACACGCGCACTGGCGAGTGCTTGACGCGATTTATGGTAGCAAAGCATACACTAAGTACTTCTACGTAAGCCATACTCTGTTACCAAGTTGGACCGGTTTAATTCGAACATACCCCGCAGACCTCTGAATGTGCAAAATAGCTGCTATAAGCATTGACCTTGCTTTGATGTGTTAACAAACTCCTGCAGGTTATTATGAAAAATTCCTACTGAAATTATGTGCCCAACTTACGTTCCTCACGGCAAATTGTTTAGTTAATCTTTTCTTTTGCATGGTTGTGTTGCAGCTTGATCATTGTATAATATATATTACATATGTTTGGATCACAGATGAAGCAAAAATGTGGAAAATATCAAATAAAATTTTTAAACCGGAATTCCTGTTCCGGTATCGTTTTGCCCTTTGACGGAACCGCAACCGGAACACGATTTTCGCCGTAACCGGAATTCCGGTTACTTCCGGTTATTCCGATTCATACTAAAAAAGTGTCAACATTTGACCATTTATGAAATTTAAAAAAGTGTCAACATTTGACCATTTATAAAATTTTCCTCAAATTTA
Organism: Trileptium ribeirensis; assembly: GCA_030248225.1. NCBI lineage: Eukaryota > Metazoa > Nematoda > Enoplea > Enoplida > Thoracostomopsidae > Trileptium > Trileptium ribeirensis. Next base: position 18,473 of record JASANE010012251.1, on the reverse strand, counting down.
TGAAATTTTCCGCATGGTTAATAATCGCATGATTTAAACCATCCATTCTGGGGTAAAACAATGAAACCAACTTGTTTAACGGGTTAAATCACTGTGTAATCCTATCCTTCACCCTCGACAAGCAAAAAGCTTGCTTTGTAAACATTTTGAAAATTTCAATTTATGGGGACATTTTTCAAACTTTGGCAGATAGCTCCAAAATGGCTGCCCTGGCAAAAATGCTTAATAGCAACGTTGTAACTATCGATGAGAAGCCTTTATTTTTCGATATAATGCCTGTGGCAAGAGTTACAATCTAAAATGTGTGATTCTACATGGCCTAATTCAAAAAGTCTCCAATTCGGACAGGTTTTGTGAAAACTTATGAAGGAAATCATGAGAGCAGCGCAAATATAAATCTTTGTGTACAACTACATTCTATTACGCCTCGAATAAAAAACAATGACGGAAATCTATCAATCTGGTGAAGAGTTATGCGACGAACAAAGAGAAAAAGAATTTTCCCAGCTAAACACTACCTGAAAAACTACGTTCATACGCTTGGTGCGTTAAAAACGAAAAATATAAGAAAGAAAACATATACACGAAACTTTACAGAAATCTTTTTCAGCAAAAAAATTTACTGAAAATGGGAAGATTTCAAACAAATTTATTTCTAAAATTTCAGTGAATATATGTTTATTATCGATTTCTCTCAAACAATGCTTACGATACGTCTTACAGTAAAGATTTGCTACTGACATTTAGCGAATTTATTCTCCATTATGGCACCTTTAAATCAGAAGCTCACTCGAATTGCACATGACATATTTCTACAGTTCAAATTTGCCACTTTACAAAGCAAATCAAACAATTGGTCTAAAAATCACATCAATTCTTAGCTGTTAAAACGAATAAAAATTATTTCATAAGAAATCTGTCCAGTTTAAAAGTAAAACCTCTTTGAAAAAGTAAAATAAAATTATGTATATATTACCCGCCAATTAAAATAATACAGATTCTTAATATCAAATTTTCAAAATAAAACCGATATTTTATATCCAAACTAATTCTGAATAATAATAAAAAAATTAGCAGTCATAGACCTTCACTTCAACCGGCAAACACAACTGGACGCACTTCAGCAACTAGTAAACAGCTCCGTCACAATTATAAAAACACTATTCTAAAACAAAAGTAGCAGTGGTTTTTGACAATGCCCAAACCAATCAATCTCCTAGTCAGTACTAATACGAGCCAATTTAGTCACGCAAGTTCCAGTTCGCCAAGCGCGTTATCAAAACAACCCATACCACAAGGCCTAATCAACAAGAAAAAACGGCCTGTGCAACATACCGAACTTAATTATTGTAACTTGTACTACTCAACATGCTAACGGATTTAGTACCAGTCGAGAAGCAGCGGAAAAATTTGAACGCAGCAAATAACTCTACCTTACGGGTGGCGCTAACGAAAATATGGGCCAAAGCAAAAGCTGCATTTCCTAGGCTGTATACGCAGGCTGTGCCGTCCTCGATATACGAAGTCTTACAATACACTAGACCGAAGACTAAGCCGGAAACGGTCACCACCCTAAAATCCACACTAAGTTATCTTTGAGCGAAGCGTTTTTATTTTCTGTCTGGGAGCAAAAAAGTCGATGTCCGTTCGTCCGTTAGTCTTTCATGGATCTCAAGAACCACTGAACCTATTTTAAAAAACTTTTTTTGTTTCAAAGCTTATCATGTGAGGATGTGCACCTGATATTTTAGAAGTTTGGCAACTTGCCAATTTTATCATTAATTAAGCTAATTAGTTAATTAACACCCTAATTAAGCTCATAACAGCTTAAGAAAACATCATCTATCTCAACCGTCCTGGTGGAAATCACTTCGAATATGTGGACGAAGTATAATATATATAAGTTTTAACTCTTACGAACAAGTAGGAATAATAAAACAACTGTATTTATTTGTTCAGGTATAGCTGCCAATTGGTTTGTTTTCGTTTTTCGTATTTTGCAACTACTATTTGCTGCACATTGCTATTTTCGATTGGTGAGGTTGAGTTTTCCATGGGGAAATAAGAAAATAGATGCATTGTACATACAGGAAGAGTATAGTACGAATGTTATAGGCAAAATTATTTTCAGAGTCCGTGTCCTATGATTTCATTGCTGTGCTTCAATTGCCATTCATCACCATGCTGTATAAGCCACTTGACTTCTTTTGTCTTGCTTTTCGTTCGAATAGAATAAAACTATTCTTTCATTTACTCATTGTTGTCTAGGTAATAATATATTCCCAAGACATTGAGTACGTTCATATTACTAATGCCGTCGCTCCGCTCAAAAAATGTAGTTCCACTACGACTGATAAGGATATAACGTTTTCCACATTAAGCTGCTTTAAGCATAAACGTTGTGCCTCAGCTTGTCCCGGGCCAAAATATTGCTTAGCTAGAAAACATCAAATTAACTTTCGTACGCTGTACAATTAGCACCGCCGAAAGGAAAGCAAACTCGCAGGCAAAGCCCCAACGGCTAGCTAGTTGCCAGACCACGAGGTTGACGATCATATAATCCTAAACAGCAACGCCAATAAGGTATGAGTTGTATATACTTTAGTGAAGACCACAAATAGTGTATTTCTATTGCAGCTGATTATGAAGAATGTATATACATTTTGTTACGCAGATACAGATGGAATTGTTGAAAATGGTATACATACGGTAGCCATACTAAAAAGCTATTCTGAGTAACAAAATTTGTAGAAAAATTTCCAAATTGTTCAAAAATAACAAGTGTATAGTATATAATCTATGTTCAACACTAAATGTGCTATACAACCATTAACCATGCCACCGATGCTCTAAGGTGTCGCCGCACTAAGGGATACAAAAAAGTATTATTAAATGATCTTTGTACCTCGATGTCTAGCCTTTTTACAGCCAAACCTACCCCACCCCTAATTAGATACCTACGTTTTAATGGATTACGATGAACTTTTATTTAGACCTGTCCCAAATTTAATCGGTATACTGCGAAATCGCTAGAAGCCCGAAGACCATATATATACAAAAATTTCAGCATCATGCTAATATTGGCAATTTCCTGATTTGAATCTACCAATAGCCAATAATCAACTACAACATATACAGAAAATACACACACTAATAGCGCTAAGCTGTTTTGTAAACTCGTTCAAACAGTAAAAGCAAATAACCGGTAAATGCACTGATAATCTCCATTTAAATCGTATTTCCGCATGGTACTAGCGCAAAAGGATTGGGACCACGACTCATCGATAATCGAACGTATCGGGTTACAATAAGAAGTCTTTCAAGTTGAAATGAACATAAATGGAACAAAAAAAGCCCGTAACGAAGCGATGACTTGCCAGACCGCGTCGGGAACAAAATTGCTGAACACAATAAATATATATACGAGTTCCATAAAGGACAAAAAATATAAATGATTCCAAAAATGTTTCTATCATTTTTAGACTTTCGGCTAGCACAGAAAACATGAGCAAAATGCACAATGTGGGAACAAATTTCTATAAAGGAGGAAAGCTGTAACTTAAAAGGACAGAGCGAAGAAAGCGGCCTTTCCACCTAGAACTGCTAGCGGATCGCAATAAAGATTTAGTTTTTTGTCCGTCTATAGAGCCCATAACTTATCACAGGATGGATATTCAAAATTTTTTTATTTAACCACAAATTCAGTCTATTTGTGCCCTTTGATTAGACGCTAAACGCGCGCACCACGTCCGCCGGAGCAAGATATGCCCCAAAGGGTCAAAGACCTCATTTTTTTGAAACCTGGCCATCCGGGTCAGGAATGCACATGGATCACCTAGGAGTGACCCACAACTCTCGGTGACCCATAGAGTTCTGGACCCACCGATGACCCACGGGAAAATAGTGAATCGAATGAGCCATCTAGGGATGTGGAGCGGAGCGCTTCGGAGCGCTCCGCTCCGCGCTCCGGGGAGTAGGGCGGAGCGGAGCGCCCAAGCTGCGGAGCGGAGCGCTATGACTAAATCGGAGCGCTCTCCGGTTGAAAACGGAGCGCTCCGGAGCGCGGAGCGCTCCACTATTTTGGTGCGCTCCGGCTCAAAATTCAACGATTTTGAGATGCCAACAGCCTTTTTGTTGTTTTTATGTTAAATAGATGTTTTATACGTAAGCTAGCTCCTAACTTTATGAAACCAAAAACTGTCCACCTGAGATACTTGCCGGCCGACACACACAAATGCATTGCGTACCTAACATACAATTATTGTGAGCAGCTATATATAGGTAATAACTAAAATGAACTTAAAAAAGCAAGAAAAATGCTACTATATATTACATAAATAATTGTTGTATTTCGTTCGTAAACATGTGTTCATATTAACCTATCTACTGAGTTGGTGCTGTAATCAGTTGTTTTTTACTAAGAAATTGATGACAATGTTTTTCGTTTGTTTGGTTATGCATGTGCTAAGTATAATTCGGTATAAATTTATGTGTTTGATAGCTGGCGCCAGAGGTCTCATCGGGTCTGAATTACCGGACCGGACCCGACTTACAAGTTTTTGTTTCCTTGGGCCCATATGAGCTGAGGTGGTGCAAAGATTCTCAGGGGATGGGGGACTAGTTGCCTCCATATTTTTGGGTGGGGGACGTAAAGGGCTCTGTCCCCATCCCCCACTTCTTATAAAAAGATGCGGCATATCTAAAGTACTGCAAATGTTTGTTCAAAACTATGCATGTTCGCGTCCTAACAAAGAATAAAATCTTATATAATATAATATAGAATAAAAGACCAGAACCGTGGCTAGGGATGTGAGTGCCCCCACCCCTAAACTGATGTGAGGGGCCCCATAAATTTTGAAAATGCAAAATTTTCTACAGATTATTGCGATTCAAGTGTCTTCAAACTTTGTGAGGGCATTTTAGGTGTGAGGGGCCCCCCAATTAGGGGTATGTGGGGCCCTTGCCACGTCCCTGGGCCAGGTACACGTAAAGTTTCGTTTCCATAAGATGTCATTAAACACGAAAGAAGTCTTTCAACCATATATTGTTTGTTAAAGGGTATCGGTAAATCGGAATCGTTTACTACCAGAAAATGTGACGAAACTAGGGTTTCTTCATGATAATTTGGAGAGACCACACCTACCACAGTACCAAAGAATGTGGAGTTCTTGCTTCTGCAAGTCGTGCCGACGGCTTATCGAATTGCGAGGAATGGTCAATGACGATGATGAGCAATAACTAAACAACATTTGGATGAAGAAGTAGCAAAATTGCAACAGTAATGTACTAACTAATCAGGAATACTGTATAGCGAGTGATCCATAGAACACTTGTTCTATGTACTAGTTGTAAAAATGGCACTACAGTATTGATAGCCGGTGATAGGTGTACTAGCACATATATGAAAAGTTAGATCATTGAGCATAGTAAAATGTTCTACTGACGATAGTTTCCGCACAGAAACTTTACTGCTGAAACAAAATCTATCAGATCAAGGATTCCGTCACGCATTTATATTAGACACTAGCCCATACTTACGGTGGTCACATTATGCGTTGCATTCCATTAGGTATATTGGCGGTACATATTGATACATTGGTACAATGAACAAATACAATGCTTGGTGCGTCCATCAAACATTATCCTTCGTATCTGTATGAAAATAAGAAATAGCTAAATGTTGTAAAGCTTTAGCCTAGCGGCTAGGGCTTAATATGGTTACATATCGTATAATGAGATTACAAGTCTAATTCGTAGAGTATATTTCGGAGCGGATCGACCCGCTCCGGGGGGTGGAGCGGAGCGGAGCGCTCCGCATTTTAAGTGGAGCGGAGCGGAGCGCTCCGCATTTTAACTGGAGCGGAGCGGAGCGCTCCGCATTTTAAGTGGAGCGGAGCCCCCATGAAAATCCGGAGCGATCCGCTCCGCTCCACATCACTAGAGCCATCAATGCTAGTGCTTGAGCAAAATTCGTGCACCAACCTGAAAACCGCAAAAGTGTTCTTCTTTTGTTTATATCATTGTTTCGAACTGAAATTGTCGAGAAACACCGTGTAGTGAAAACTTCTTTGTCGCTTTGAAAATTCTTATGCTATTGAACACTCAAAAACACCCATGATTTTACGACTACGTAACACCTAACATTTTATATATATATACACATGAATACTGATTATCCATAGTATCTGGCAAATTCAACATTGTTCCAATGACAAAAGTCTCTCTCACAGCTGACCGTTGAAGTCTATATATATAGAAAAAAACCTGTGCCATAACATGGAGCTGCATCGTTTTACAATAATTAGGATATGTATAACCTTTGTATGTTTTAAAATTCCATAATTATTACAAAAAGTAAATATAAGTTGTCATAAACGGAAAACATACAAAACTGTAGGTTGTATTTATACGGGATATACAATATAAGTATATAAATGTAATATCGTCAACTTCAACATTTCGTTATCAAACTTATAGAGGAAGAAAATATCACGTTTCAGTAAGCACAAAAGTACTTCGAACTGCAGTTTATGGTCAGTGTTTATGTAGCTCATATTTCCTATGTGCTTTTCACAAATTATCATGTCCAAACGTGAATTATTCCAGAAGAGCATTATCAATTATTGGTTCCCATACATTCTGAAAAGGTGCGTGCCCGTGACAAAAATGAGCGTCCGGCAGTTCGTATCACCTGCCAAAGTTTTTGCCTCCGCTGCTTTAATGGCATTGGTAAATATTTTTAGACACACCCACTTGCTGCAAAAAATTGGCAACATTTTTCTAAAATCCCATTCCAAAGCAAAAACTATTAAGTTAAGCAAAAATTACCTTAAAACATGGCGTTTGACCTCAATAGATTATAATATGTAAGTCTCAGCAGAGTAAAGTGCTTCTGAGACGATTTATTAACTATTTTAGTGCTTTTCATCAAAAACACTGAAAATTTTTATAAAATCGTATCACCTCGGTTGAGTCCGGGTTACCTCTTTCTGTGTAGCAAAATCCAGCTGATCCTGATTCAGAACAATGGGACGTTCGCTCATGTACCGTTGCAAAATTATAAGTGTATGGAAAAACCAGAACAGTAGGAAACTCAGTATGCTAGCTATTGCATCAAATAAAATTCTTAACTGCACAATAGTTAAGTAGAGCATTCGATAAATTTGCTTAAACGATTATTACATCCCTCCTGGTTAAATTTGCTTGCATGGGCAGTGGCAATTAAAAAGTAAAATGTAGGGTAAAATAATTACTAAAATTCCAATAATTTTTTAGAGTAAACATCTAACAAAACCTTGGGCCTCCAAGGGGTGTGGCCTGTCAGAGGGTAACCGCCTACCCCTATGAGTATGTATGATCGTAGATAAGTCAAATTCCATGTAGTCACGAGGACTGCGCTCGGAAAGATTTTTGTGTTATAACAATACAAAGTAGAGGAAGCTTTTCCAGGCACCCTATACAACAATATATAATTATCAACAGGGTGTATGGGATATCGTGAACATGTTTTATATAATTTGAAATTTGCCTATGAAAATCTTCACGCTTTAGTTTGAAACGGCATCATCGTATGCAGTACGTGGTGTCCGTTGACACTGTTCTTTATGGTAAATAGTAAATCTTTTTGACTACCGTAAACCATGACATGATGGCATTATAGAGGGACACATCTCCCACCTGTTGGACAATTTATAACGCAAACGCCGCATATTGTGACATACCATACATAACATTAACGTACAATCATTAAATTTTCGAAATTCACAAAAATTACTTCCTGGATGCAAAATAGCGAAATTTGATGAATTTTAAAGAAAAATTTGGTATTGGTTTTAAACCTCGAATCACCGACAACATCTCACATTGTTGCGAGTTATAAAAGATTACATGCTGAAGAATTAACATACTCAACCGTATAAACATGCATTTATTTTCTACACAGCCTGTCGTTTTTCGTTATATTATTAATGGTTTCATGTAGCTAAAATGAAAACAAATAGCTCATAATCTCATGCATGCTTTAGCAAAAATATACCGTCTATTATTTCATTGATGAAAAACCCTAATTAATGCGATATTAAGGGCATTACGTTGCTTCAATTTATACATGTTAAAATTATGGAATGTAGCCAAAATGAAAATAAATTGTAAAGGCCACACAGAATTTATGTGTTAGTGCATTGCCATGAAATACATAAAGTGAACGAGACGGAGAACAGGCTACAACTTTACCACGTTCGGGTACACGCATAGCAATTGAATCCACGACCCACCATGTGTGACCCACCGAAGCTGTAAGCCACCGAAAAAGGCGACACACGCGACCCACCTTGCATTCCTCATCCGGATTTCTTTCGCGACCTATATCACAAGAAAGAAGTTTCGCATCAGAAATGACGGAGTACCACCACTCAGAATGCCCTCACCTAGAGCTACAACTTTGCTGTTAGGATTTTTTGTCAGAGGTGTGGTTTTTCAGCTATGAACCAAAGTTTTAAAAAATACCCCAAAAATGTTTCACAAAGTATGTTTTTGCGTATTATGGGTGAACAATTATTTGTTATGAAATTATTGGGTTATTTATCCAGTTAAACAACTTAGTTTCACTGTTTTAACACCATACTGGATGTGTTATTATCTTGGTGGGACGGTTCCTAAGCAAAATTTGACAGCAAAAATAGTCAAATTTCGCCACATTTCCTATATAGATGCATCGATCGTGTCTATAGGTTTTCGGGGTTGCCAAATACGATAAAAGCAATTGTATTTTCGTGGTATACATCGAATAAGGCAAGTCTTAGGTGCTTTACTAAATAAAAATCACTGTTCAAATTATAGTTTCTCTTAAAATGTCGTATATAAATTTCAAATGATTTTAATTTTTGGTCATTGGAAGAAGAAATACAGAGTTCTTCAATTTTGGTATATCACTAAAATGACCGTAACGTTGTCATTGTTGTTTTGCGTGTGTATAATTGCTATGATGGGACTTTAAGCGGGCTTAGGGACTTGAATTTGGAATGACAAAATGGTCAATAAGTACAGGTAGCACTACTCGCTCCGTCTGCCCTCGGTTTGGGAGTTACTAGTTACATATGCATATAGGCGTGCGATGAACACGGGGAGATGTGTGACACAGCATAACATATCAGCAGTTTAGATCTGTTACAACTATGTACCCAATTCCAAAAATTCAACACCCAACTCTGTGAAGAAAATCAGACTTGGTAAGGAGTGTTTCAACGAATACCACTGAATATAGTCAGGGTCCCAAAAAAGACGGATCCAGAAACTTCCCAAAATAAGACGGAACCCCGTATTTAGCTACCTGGCCATTGCTGTTCCACAACAAGCGAATATATAGTAACTATGACCATCCGGGTTGATTATATGAGATTTTGCTTGACTTAAGCCGGTCAATCTCGGTTAAAACACAAAAAGACATTTTTTTACCGAAAAACATGTCAAAAAAGTTTTCCGTCATAAAACCAAAGTGATTTTTTTCTCGATTCAATGCAAACAGGCCAACTACATGAAGAGCAAACAGCTGATAAATGATATCTACACCAGCTCTTTACTTACATAGCCACATTCAGACAAGCACCGTGCGACAAAACGCCCTGCCTTTTTTTGGGAAATTTTTGGTCTATGTTCTCAAAAAAAGGCGGCACCGAGGCAGTTTCCAAAAAAAGACGGAAGAGATTCCCAAAAAAACGGGCGCAAACTGTTCGCGATAAGCGAACAATTTGCGCCCGTTCACGTTTTGCACACTTTCTCTAGGTTATAATAGTCACTGGTTTAAACGATAACGCTGTCTATGCTCCATATGTAATGATAAGTAGTAATGCCGCTCGAAACCAAAAAATATCGTTATTATAAGCGCGTCGAAAAACCATGCAACGATCCTCTACTTGTTGCCCGTATGGTCGAGGCATGGGACAATGGCGACTTTACGTCCAAGAAAAGCTGTGCCGAATATTTCCGAATGTCGGAAAAAAACTGTGATCAGAATGAGCGATCCGCACAGGACAGAAAGAAAAACTGGGGCGGGGCGGAAAGGCCGTGTTGACTGAAAATGACGAACTTAACATTGTTGCTGTAGTTCGCGGACTCGCAAGAAATTGATTTGGGGTCCCACAAGCCGCCATACCCGAAATAAGTCAGGACTATTGTGAAACTCATGAGCTTGGGCAATGGGTTGATGACGGCCCAAAGCTGAAATGGGTTCGCCAGTTTCAGGACCGTCACGGTTTGATGTTGCGAAAACCAGTTTCGCTTTCTCTAACCAGAGAAGAAGCCACGAAGAACCCATTTGTAATTCTTCCTTTTTATTCTCTTCTGACTGAAGAAGTCGACAGATTGAAGAAAATTGTTGGAGAAGGGGACCTAGCGAATCACATATGGAACTTGGATGAGACAAGTTTCCCCTACGACCCCGAGCCTTGTCGTGTCGTTGCGGGTTCAGGGGACAATCCGTTCCAGAAACGAATGGCTGAAGGTCGCACCAATACCAGCGTCCTGGGATGCTGTTGCGCAGATGGTAAGATGCTGCCACCGTCCGTAATTTTCAACCTACAAAACAAGCCGCCGTCTCGACTTACTGGCGATTGTATGGAAGGGTTCAAAATTAACGTTTTGAAAAACGGCTGCATGACGTCCGAACTTTTCGCCGACTGGTTCGATACATTTTTAGTTGCCGTCTCAACCCGATGGCTCCTGTTACTTCTAGATGGACATGTGTCCCATCTTTCTGTGCGTGTTTTGGAAACAGCTAGAGATAACCAAGTTTTTATCTTGAAATTCCCGCCTCATACAACAGATTGTCTTCAGCCGCTTGATTTGGTAGTGTTTGGCGTTCTTAGGCGCAGGTGGAATCAACACTTACCTGATGATGTGACTGGCCGCACGAAATCTACTGGGCGCAAAGAATTTTGCACGTTTCTTAGCAACGTGTGGCAGCAATTTGTTACTCCTGAAATTGTTTCTGCCGGATTCCACGATGGCGGCGTTTTTCCAGTTAACTCTCGTAGGTATCCGGCAGATCGTTTCGATGGTCTTCGAATGAGAAAATTTGAAGACTAGGATAATAACGGAAAACCAGATATGACTGACGCAGAATACTCGGAATATATTCAAAATACACCTAAGAAGAAAAAAGCGAGGCAGTAATGCTGTCCGTGTCCAACTCGTCGTCAGACTCGGAAGCGGGTACATCCCACAGCCTTTTGAACTTCTTCGATGCACCCGACACACATATTTGCTTTTGTTTTCGAGCAACAGATCTGGCTTCGCATTCTCGCCTTTTCTGAATAAACTGTTCCGAAGTAGCTATTTCGGCTGGCTTTCGTTTTGGCTGCCTTTCTGGCGCACGAGCTAAACGTTTGTTAATTATTCGATCCTGAAATTCTTGTAGCCTCTGTTCCGGAGTTTTGGATGAAGGCGTTGTGTGTTCGGTTGAAGTGTCTTCGACCCAAACAGGTATCCAACATAACTGCCACGAAGCTTTGAAATTTCCGGACGCAATAGGTTTTGGAACGGTTGGAACAGGCTCGTGCAATGGTTTTTAGGTACCAGCACCACTTGATCGTCCGGCTGCTGCTGGTTTTGTTGCTGTGCTTGAGGAGGGTGGCTGGGTTGAGTTTCGGGAATTGGGGATCTTGACTGTTGGGCCATTTGCCTCGCTTTTACGAAGTTGCCAAATACAAAGTCATCTGCAGAAAGTTAGGTCGACTTTGTCCAGCGAGTCATCTGCAGTTGGCAAATTTTACGTCGTATACTAGGCACAGAAGGTTTACTTCGGGAAAATAGTCCGGTTCATCCACCACGCTGGCACGAGCAACTACGAGATCACGTTTTTGCACGAGGATAATGACAGTAGCATGGATCATAAAGTATACATTTGGCCAGCACGTGATGATACAGAAGTCGTGGATCCACAATTCATCATTAGTGGACCACTAATTCCACAAATGATCGATGACGGACCAGGCACGTCAGCTCGAACACTGCTTGCTCAAAAAGAAAAAAAATGCGTTTCCCGGAGGAGGACAATGTTGGTCGATTGTTTACGGCCTATAAGCGGTATATTGTGCCGAAAATTTCGGCACATTAGTATCTCAAGTGCCACAACTTTTTCTACTAAATTACTGACTTTTGTACCGAATTATCGCTCCAAGGCGCATGGCAAGCGCGTCACATTGAGGCTGCTCTTGTTATCTTGTGAACTAAAAGCATCGTTGATATTCAACGCGATCTTGGTGTGTCCTCAACTAGGTTTACAACTATTGTCATATTTTCTCGAATTCTTTCTGAACGACTGGTGGAAATTATTGAGTTTATAACGCACCACGGTCGCGTGATCACACGGCTATCAAACCTGAAAATCCGATCGATATAAAAACAAGATGCCTCAACTGACGCACTTGCTTACCAAGGGGTCCCTATCAGAGGCTAAAAAAGTACATTTTTTTAAACTAATTAAAATTCATTCATCGCTTAAACTGCGCATTTAAGTGCAATACAGATTCTCCTGCCAGTTACCCCAATATTTAAACCACTTGCAATCATCGCAATATCATCAGAGTAGGCTTGAGCCATAATTCCTTCTTTTTGAAGCTTAATTATTGGTTCATTTGTAACAAAAACCCACAATAGAGGTGATAGCACTCCACCCTGGGGAAAACCCATATTGACTCTTATGTTAACTGTGGAACCAAGCAGGGATGCAACTTCCATCCTTGATTTAACCATATTCTCAATAAAGGGACAGATCGGTGAAGGCACATAAAAACTTCCGAGTGCTAACGTGTGCAACCATTCGTAAATAAACCTGTATAAATTTAATAAATTAGCGCAACATAACGCATTTATTGAATATAGTACTGTTTCAAACAATATTTTATATTAATCGTTTTATAATATTATGATACATTTCAGGAAAAATTCATCCTTGTTAACACACTAATTCTTTCCCTATTAACGCCAATACGTGAACCAGATCACATAATCAATATAACAACTTTCTCATCGTTCTCTTTAAAAGCGTGTGCGAGAAAATAGAAACCACTATCAAAAATTTATAACGTTTAACACGATTAAAATTTATATATCACAATATCCGTAGAGCGTCTGCCTTTAATACCAATGACGCAAACAATAACACAGAGATAATTGTATTTAGATAATGCCATTGCACACCGCAAATTCATGGCAAAACTTCGAAATTAGATATATATATAATTAAGTTATCCAGCAACATCACATGATACCGCAAACGAAGACCAAAATGCCACAGCTACGGCGGGTAGAACACTACAGCGAAGTCACGGCGCATCATATGGTCTGGCTCAAAAAGACAATGAAATTTAATATTCCCAGCAATCAACCGTTAAATTGGTTAACCAGTCGGTTGTTCGGTCTTAATAAAGGCTATACCAATTTCCTTTCATTTGAGTCAAATCAAAAAGCAAAAATACCCGACGACCGCTTTCTTGCAAATATTAAAACTATTAAATCGCAAAGAGAAATGAAATGAGTCAGCATGGTTGAGTGACCATTTTGAAGTTCCAAATTCACCTTTCTGCAATCTGCAAAACAAAACAAACCGGATCGGTCCTCTGGTCCGGTGCATCGCTACACCTACCATCATTTAAACTGTGCAGTGTAATTATGGATATTACCGCGTTGCTGAGAGTTTGAAAGAACTCTGGATTACTTGTCTTGTTGATCGACATGGTGTCTGTTTTCACGGTCCGCTATCATGACAAAAATGCAGCTCTGCGTAAAAAGTGTAACAGTGAAAGCGTTCGCCACGAATTGAGCGTACAGTGGCTAATTTAAGTATAAGCGTTTTTCTTCGCTAACGTTACTCTATATAATATTGTTACGTTGTGCAGTATGATTTGAAATAAAATTGTTCAATGTCTACTTCCTCAACAGTTGATCTTTAACGGAGGTAAGCTGCGATAACTAGTAACACTCAGTACAGTTAGCAATAAATACTAGTAACTCTCAAAGCGAGAGGAAATGAAGGGAGTACGCCAACTCTACATTGAGTGATCTCCAAATTCAATTTCCTGAGTCACTTTAAAGTCGCAATATTATTTATCAAATGATTCATATTTTCTAATTTATGTATATATATTAATTAATTTAAAGTATACAATTATACTCCGGTAGTACGTAGTTCAATGACAACGGAACGGTCATTTTAATTATATATTTAATTATATATTTAAGTGACAGAACATATTTCGTCTTCCAATGACCAAAAAAGCGAAAACATTTGAAATTTATAAACCTCAAATTTAGAAAATATATAATTGGAACAGTCACTTTTACGTTGTAGGACCCCAGCCATTGCCTTCTTTGATGCATACCACGCAAATACAATTGCTTTCATTGTATTCAGCAACCCAGGATATGTATATACATATAAATGTATATGTATTGTATGTACACATACATATATGTATACATGTTGAAAATTGACAATATTTGGCTATTTTGTTGCAAAAGATCCCCAATATTGCTCCGGCACCCTAGCCTCCCCGCCTCTCGCACAGTTAATAACCCATCCAATCTGGTGTTAAAACATTGAACCCATCATATTTAATGAGTTGAATATATTTGTAATCCTAATCGTTCACTCCCAAGAAGCAATAAACGCTCTTTGTACAAAATTTGAAAATTTCGCTTTATTTCCAGGTGTTTTTTTCGGGTTATGAATTTGAGCTTAAGGCCTTTGATCAAGATGATGAATATAGGTTTGAGATTACGTCAAGCAGCGTTACACATGTGATGAAAGGTCATTCTGGCTACGTGCAGTGGGAAACAGCGGCGAGCGCAAACAGCAGCGACGATTATAAGCTGATGACGGCATATGGCACGTACTTAAACTTAAGGCCTTTGATCAAGATGATGAACATTTTATGTAGCCTAAACCCTTACGATTCTTCGCCATTGCATCCTGTCTACAGCAAGATCAGAGACAAATTGATTCAAGATCCTAATGACAGATCTATTAGCGTGTTCAAATGTTCTATGTCTTTAAAAACTTGGTTGTCCCATGTGCATTCGGGTGCACCGCCAATAAGCAGGTTTGCGATACCGCGAAACAGCGTTACACCCGTGATGAAAGGGCATTCTGGCAAAAGCGGCGCGCGCGAATAGCAGCGTCGATTGTATGCTGATGACGGTACACCGCACGTATCTGACTATTACACAGGTGTTGCAACCTGGATTTACCCAGAATGAATGGTACGATATACATTTGAAATACTTACATCTGACTCACTTCTCTTTGAGTAAGGGCATACGTTTAACTACATATATTGAGAACCCTGACCTTGAGGTCGGCGGCGACGTCTTTAAGACAGAAAATGCTTTTTTCATCAGACTGAAAGCAAATCAGACTGTGCTAACTGGCTCTTTCGTGACAAAATTTCATCGCAGGCACATATGCACTGACTGCTAACATTGCACCGAGATAGGTAAACGACAATGTCACTTCAATATTTACATCGTCCACAAAAAGTATCAGTTCAGTGCAAACGTGAAAATAGATTGCCTTTCGTTTTTGTGGGTTTCATACGAATACCTACTATCGCAGCATTACTAGAGATTCGGTACAACAGAGCTTGGCAACCTGCTTCAGTTTCCTGCAGAATTGCAATGTCATCTGCGTACGACAGTTCGGCTATCCGGTCCAATATCCTGCAGACAAAATAGTCCCTTGTAGCTCGCTTCGGCTCATAGCTCGAAAACGACAGCTCCAACAAAAAATGCGTATCAGCAAAGTTAAAGCTAGGAGCCCCAGTTTTCCAAGCCAATGCCTAGCGCAAGAGTAATAACCTAAAATGTAGGATGACCCCAAATGGCCAAAATCGAAAAATATCCATTTGTGTCGATTTTGTGGAAATTCAGGTTGGAAATCATGAGAGCAGCGCAAATACTAAGCTAAGTGCACAACTACATTTTACTACGCATCGAATAAAAAATGCGAAAATCCACCAATCCGGTGAAGATTTATGCGTGATACAGACGGAGAAAATTTTATTTCTCAACTAACCACTATTATTAAAGAAACTCGCTCACTACACTCCGTTTAAAAAATCCATCTTACAATTTTGTTGGAAATGCAGTTTTGGTTCAGTTGGAGATTGTACCGAGTTTCGCTGCATTCTGAGTGTAGTGACTTAAACAACCAAACTGAAGAATTCTTACTAGCTGCATATAACTTCTAGTCGTGGTAAAACATGGCAATGTCCGTTAATAGTTTTTAGCATGACACGCATAACTCAACCTTTGCTGGGAGAATTGATTCGCGAGAAAGCTCTTTTGAAAGCTTGAAATATCAATTTGTGCCCGAACCCAACACCTTCCGCCTGAAAAAGCGTGCAAAAGGGCCCGGATCGTCTTCTGAAGGGGCCCTAAAATTACGTTATTTATTGTATCTCGACAAACTATATAGATATCTGCTGCAAATTGTGCTCATGCTATACAGCAAATAAGTCTTTATAAGGCTGTATATGATCTGTATGCTTTGCTTCGCTGCTCTTTTGGGGTGTGGGGTTAGGGTTAAATGGGGCTTTAAATGAGTCCATGATACGCAAAATACACGAAAACAGCAATATCTCCGTAATCGCTCGAGATATAAGATTATTATTGGTTTCATATTGTAGAACAATTTAGCATTTATGAGCACATTGTGAGTCCCTAAATTAGCAATATGCGGGTATTATCTCCTCAAATATTCAAACGAAATGACAGATATTCAGAGCTCCTTTAGTAAGGTGTTGCTCAATATATGTCTCTTAAATGCTATGTACGTCAATAAAATTACATTCAACATTGACAATGCACCACCTATTAGCTACATATTAGAATTATAACGTAACCTATATTCTTCCGCCAGGGAATAACCGGAACCGGAACCAGCAACCGGAATCATCCATTTAAGCCGTATCCGAAACCTGGTCTTCGAAACTTATATATAGTAAAACAGATAAAGGAAGAAATGAAGCTAAAGTGGATTTAAAATGTATAAAAAATAACTTTTACATGAAACTTAATGTATTGCGATAGCATTATTGCCTCTCTGGAACTTTGAAGATACTAAGGAAGCAAATAATGTTTATATATTTATCGATCAATATGATGGTTTTTGAACCCCCAGAGTAAAAAAATGCCTTCCAAAATACAGCTTGCGTAAATTGCGTCAAACTGAATGTGCTTATAAATATACATGCTTGCATTGGGCGTGGACTAAACACTTTCGCTATGTCCCCAATCGCCTGCCTTTACTACACATACGTTTGTTACATGTTATTCTGTAGAAAACTTCAAATTATTGGTATACGTATTTGGGTCTGAAAGAAAATAAAAGAAGGTATATATATATATACTATAATTTTCTGATCACTGGACAGAGACATTGCTTAGGCTACCATTGGACAACCAGTGCCCGTCAGCTAGATGATAATAATAATAACTTTCTGATCAGAATGCTATAAATGAGGCAAACTGTTATACTGCTCGCGCAGTTTTAATAAATACGGTTCATTGCCAAGAACGCAGTTTCTAGCTGCGCTGCAGACATGTTAGTTTACTTCATTGTGCATTGACTTACAAAGGTTACAAGCGCACTGGCTGGTGCTAGACCCAATTTATGTTAGCCAAGCTTACAGCTAAGTACATCAAAATAATCCATACTCTGTTACCGAGTTGGCCGGTGTAATTCTAACATACCCCACAGACACCTGGATGCGTAAAATAGCTGCTACGAGCATCAAGGTGGCTTTGTTTTGTTAACAAACTCTTGCAGGGTCAAGATGAAAAATTGGTACTGAAATTACATGTCCTACTTACGTTTCACACGGCGATTTTCTCAATTAATCTTTTCTTTTATTTGGTTGTATTGGAACTTGATCATTGCGTACATATTACATTATATATGTTTGCACAATAGACGAAGCAAAAAATACGAAAACTTCAAACAAAATTTTTAAACCGGAATTCCGGTTCCGGTATGTTTTTTGGCTTTTGCCGGAACCACAACCGGAATTCCTGTTACTCCCTGCCTTCGGCGTAAATATACTGCATTAAAATAAATTATATGCACACTGAGGCACAGTACACAAACGCATAGAACTGTGAAACACCCATAAATGATGCACAACAGCGACACTATATCTGGGAAAGTACAAATTACCCAATAATGTAAGACATGGAAAAATTAATTACCGTCAAATCGAATAAAACACTATATTCCGAATGTAAGACTTAATACAGAAACGTCCTTGAAAGGCTAAAACATTGTGGAAAAAATATAGAAAACCAACAAGCTTACAACTACGTACGTACGTATTGCAACAGTTCAACAAAACGACTGCTACAATATACTGATGAACAAACACACAGTATAATATAATAATCGTCTTCACGAGCACATAAAATAAACTAAACCTTATTAT
>JASANE010012247.1:0-21434 GCA_030248225.1 Trileptium ribeirensis | reverse complement strand
TGTAACGTACTTTTTCAACTTCAGTTACGTATCTGCTTCATATGTCTTGCTCCACTTAAACTAATATCGTTATACTAGATAACCGTTGGTCGTGTAGACGTCAGCTATATTTTGCCTCACAATTTTAAACCCGTCAATTTTCAAAATAGTAAATCGTACAGCACGGTAACCTTTATAATAAAATAATTTTTGTGTACGGCATCAAACACTGTAGCTCCATAAGCTTAAAAGTTTGTACAATGTAAGATATTAGTCGACTGATATATTAGTAATCTGCGTCGTGCTAAATGTATTCTTTTTGTAAACAACTCCCTACGCAGAGCCTAGTAATTCAACGACAGGAATCAAGCAATGATTTATATATTAAACGAGGAAGAGATCTTTTGTATTATCCGCTTCCACGCTATTGCTGTTAATGCGTTAATCAATCTTAGGCCAGTACACCGGTTTGTTCTTTTTTGTATGCTTCATTTCACAGATCCATTAAAAGCGATATAGAACGCAAAAAATCGCTAATTTTGCGCGTACACGATTTCGACTTAGCAACGCGCGGCGCTGTTCATGGTCACTGTTTTGCGATATAGCATCGCATTTTGCTACAGCTACAAGTGAAAATGCTAAAATATAGTTTTTTAGTTGAAATACAGTCACGGTAGTAAAACTGAACGTGAAAATTTCGATATATTTCGCTATTTTTAAAGCAAAATTTATCCCCCACTTTTAATGTTCCCCCGAGAATGAACATGGAAGCCCTGAAGTCCCACTTTTCAGGAGGCTGTGGACAGGCCAGAAACGTGGACTCATGTATAATACACTTCCCGAACTTAAATGAAAACGTGGCTGGAAGCGTATTGAGTATAATTGCAGGTCATTACTGTGATTAGAAGAGGAATTCGGCTACACTCAGTTTACAATTTGTGCAAACGCAAACGTGGACTTATGTATAATACACTTCCCGAACTTAAATGAAACCGTGTCGCTGCAAAGGTAGTATCGAGTATAATTGCATGATCCACTGAGATAGAAGAGGAATTCGGCTACACTCAGTTTACAATTTGTGCAAACGTGACGCTCAATTTTACAATGATAGATTATCTACTTATATAATGCGAAATGCATTTTGTAGATAAAAAGTATAATCTTTTTAGCTGTGGTAAGTTTGATATTTTCGTTATTGATCAGCTTAATTCAAATGCTTGTGTTTCATGGTAATTACAGCTGCACAAATTCAAGGCGTTTGCCATTCACCGATTTTGTTTGGTGAATGGACTTCAGCGGTTGAATTTGAAATTATTGGGAGTTTACTGCAGCACATAGTTGTTGTGTCTAGTATAGATGCAGTGCACACAAAAACAAAATGAGACCTAATCGTTCGCGAAAAATTAGCTAACATCTGTTCAGTGTGACGAAGAATATGATTGTATCTTGTAATTACAAGTAAAATTGGCTGAGTAACTGTAATTATTAAGTATCTACACAATATATAGTTTTCGTCGGTCACATTAGGTCGGTCGAAACATTTTACAGCAATTTAAATTTTGTTGGTAACTTTTGAAAAATTCTTGATATCCTGTGTCATGTCTTGATGTTGGTAGCGGTGTGTAATTACTATTCGCTATTTCGGATCCCCTGTGTTATATCAAAGTGAAGCAATGTAGTAGCCAATATCTACAAACGTTGACATCAGTAATTGCTCAAAAACCCTATGAAACGAACACGATTGTGGTCGTAAACGTCCATATGAAATTGCGTCCGATAGCTTTCAGACGAAATGCATTTGTCGGCGTCCAGACGAAATTACATGAGTCCCGCGCCCAGACAATCTATCCGCGCCAAAATGAAATTGCGTGCGGCAACATCCATACGAAAAATGGCGTGCACCAGCGTCCAAATTGATTTGCGTCCGTCCACGCGTAGACATTGCAACCGTCCGCGTGCAGACGAAATTACGTCCGTCCGCGTCCAGGCATAAATGGGCTCTTCTGTGCCCAGACGCAATTTCGTGCGTTCGTGTTCAGACGCAAATTCGTAAGTTCGCGTCCAGATGCAATTTCGCCCCACCGCGTGCAGACGAGCAGACGGAATTTTATCCGTCCGGTGTACACTTATTGTCATTGGCTGTATGTTTAATTCAATCATCTTTTTCACTTTTGTGTTAGTATTGTTTTCAGTTCGGTAACGAACACAGCACTCAAATCGAACAACTGTGGGCGTCGCTAATTCAATTTTGGCCACAAAACATGAGCGTCGTTTGTCGCTATTTGGGTGTAGTGTCGACCTTATCGCCAGAAAAAATTTTGCCTTACGTAAGTCGAAGGGCATCCAGCATGATTTGTGTTTGATCTTGCTTCTCCAAATTACTTTAATTATTATACAGGCGTCCCACCAGTTCTGAACAGGTAAAGTTGGCAGTACCTTGACATAATTCTTCCAGTTCATCTGGAAACCTACAGGTGAAGTGGGGGCTCGAAAGAATTATGTACAAGTATCAGAGGAACGTTAAATATGTGTAACTTAACAACTGAATGCAATAATTATTTATACAATAAAAATACAAATCTAGCTATTTTAGATATTATTAATATGGTGGAAATTAAAGATGAGAGTATCCTACCCAGTGCGCCAATTATGTCGTCAGATAACAGCAAAATGATGAAATGTAACAGACTATAACATTAACCAATAACAAAGTTAGTAAATGTCACTGACCCGACCGACATGATGAAAGGAGCTGAAGTCACTTCGTGGATGCATTTGGGTTGAGCCGACCGATGGGCGCCACGGATGTCTCTCACGACTGACTGATCGACTGACTAGCTGCGACAACCAATCAATTCGGTACAAGGTGGTACAAGCCCAGTAGTGGGCAGGAGATAATTTGGTAAGGGTTGTAATTGTCGTTCCTGACATTAAGAACGTGACGACAACGCTGTTGTTGATGGGTTATACCTGATGATGCGGATGTTAATTGGAGCTGAGAACTCGTTGACCAGGAATCGTAGTTCTGTCAATTCGTATTCGATCGCACCATATCATTTCACGCCACCCCTCACTGTTTTGGACAGGCCATGGCTACTACTGAGCTTGATTTGTTAGTTTCTTTAAACGTTACAATGCCTGAAACCCTTTTCCCGAACATAAGGGGTGATTATAAACCTAGATTCAGACTCAAACCGGTTCTCACATTGTTTCGCTACTCACCGGACATAATCTTCTGAATACCCGTCCCGCTAAGCTAGAAGTGACTCAGAACAGTGTCTGTGAAATCTGCATTACAGAAGAAACTCATAACACGTTGCCATCAACAACTGAAACAACGCTACTGAATCCAGGAATCTCGTATGGTCAGGATCCTTTAGACCCTATCACCTTGACGGTATCAAGAAAATGGCCTAATTTGCCGTGGAATGCGACAATTTCTGATTTCATTAGAGCGGAACCGTATAACGGCTATATTCTTGCCTACACACAACCAATCCGTCCCTACCTTAACTGTATCTGTCTATGCATGAAGGTAATTATTTTAATTTAAATAACAAAGACACTTGCTTCAAACAACAGTCTTTATTTGTGAATCATTTCGACCTGCTGCACGATTAAATTATACAGTTTGTTGAATTTGAAGGATTTTGGCATCCGCCTACAATGTGCTGTTTTTGTTCATCTCAAAAGTGTGCCTGAAAAATAACATTAAGGGAAACATTAAAATTATCTTGCGTTTCGACTGCCTCGATAACCGGGCACCAAAATAATGTATTGATTAATGTTGTTGACATAGTTTAACCTAGCCTGGTTTCCACCGGTTCCAGCTGTTTTCCGGTCAATTTTCCCTTGCGTTGTTAGCTAACCGCAACTGTCCTTGGTTATACCAGGCTGCGGAACCCGCTCGGTTGTTTGGTTTCTTTGTTTCGTTGTCGTATATGATCAAATATATGAAATACCTGCTTTTCTAAGCTATCAGCATCCATGTGGTTGCTGACACGTAGCCGTTGATATTCAACCGGATACTAGTTGGTAACGCCATGTTGCAATTTAGATATCGTAGTATGGCCTATTCGTCAGTTTATTCCGTATTAGTCTCTTGGACCATATGATATTTACCAATCCGGGGATTAAGGTTGGCTAGCTACCTCTGTTGTCTCACCAATACTGCATTAAATCGTGTTTGGTTCCAACATTTGGAAACTGGGAAAAGTCATCTTTCTCCCTAAGCTAGAAAAGATGATTATACAGATCAGGGGGATTAGTGTTGGCTAGCTACCTTTAATGTCTCTACCAATGCTGCGTTAAATGGCGTTTTATTCTAACATTTTGAAAACTGGAAAAAACTTGTCTTTATCCTTAAGGTCAGGAAAAGATGTATACAGATCCTAAATGTTATCGTCCTATTCGTTATCCTCTTTCTTTCTTAATATGCTGAAAGAGTAATAGATCGGTTTCTTCTGGAAGACACACTTGTTCAGATACCGATAAGCAAACATCAACATGCTTGTCAAGCAGGTAAATGAACCGTTTTGCGTTAAATTTGCTGGTTTGTCGAAAGATGCCTGGGTTGTGGCAATGCTCTTGCAATCTTTTTAGATATACATAAAGCTTTCGATAATGCAAGATTCGAATTAGTTCGTCCTGCGCTTATCAACTTTAAGGCTGAAAAGTTAATGCTGCAATTTATTATGGAAATTGTATCCAATAGATTGTTCTTAGTAACAGGGGAAAAAACCGGAACCAGCAACCGGAACCGTCCATTTAAACCGGATCCGGAACCAAGAACCGAAACCTGCTCTTCGAAATTTATATATAGTAAAACAGATGATGGAAGAAATGAAGTGTATTGGATATAAAATGCATTAAAAATAACTTTTACATTAAACCTAATGTATTGCGATGGTATTATTGCCTTTCTCGAGACCTTAAGGAGACTGAGGAAGCTAATAATGTTTATTTTATCGATCAAATATCTCGGTTTTTGACATTCAGAGTAAAAAATGCCTTCCACTATACACCATTGCGTATACTGCGTCAAATCGAATGTGCTTACAAAGCTTGGAGCGTAGAATACATACTTTCGCTCTGTCTCCAATCGCCTCCCTTTACAACACATACGTTTGTTATATGTTCTTCTGTAGGAAACTTAAAATTATTGGTTTATATGATTCTAAGAGAAAATAATAGATAGAAGGTAATTTTCTGATAGTGCTCAGAGACACTGTTTAGGCTAGCGTTGGACAAACGGTGCCCGTCAGTTAGATCATAATGATGATAACTTTCTAATCAGAATGCTATAAATGAGACACACTGTGATGCTGCTCGCACAGGCTTTGTCATTATAGGCGGTTTGACGATTGTCACAAATTTAATAGAGCAGTTTGCATCAAAAGTAAACAACACCTGCTTTTCCAGGTTTTTTCATAGAAAGGCTATAATTTCTGAGGTGAGGCCATATCAACTGTAGTGATCACGTCTCTTTTGTTCTAAAATATGGTCTCTCCGTGGCAAATCGTATTGGAATCCTTTGAGTGCATATTAGAGTGGCGGCTTCTTTCATCTGTTAATGTTCGTGCTTACTGAGCTTTTTATTAGTATTATTATCTAGTGTAACTAGTTTAGTATTGTTTACTGAGCCACCACCAAATGATAATTTTATTTTTTAGGCTAAACGAATTTTTGTTTATTTGGCACGAATTAATCCCGAACGCCTCGTTAGTGAAATGATGCACGAGCTACAAGTAAGCTACAATCGCCTTCATGCGGTGAACATTGAATACAGAGCAAGCGAATTTTCCACTGAGGGCGCTAGGGGAGAAAAATCGTGAAAATTTTTGTTTGTTTTCATCATTCATAACCTTATCTTCGGATGGATAGATTCGATAATTTTTTAGTCGACAAAAAAAAATGGTGACGATGTGGCCCTCTCACGTGTACCCCGATCTGCGACTTTTGTGGGGCCACTGCTTAGACCGCTGTTAGCAGAATAAGGTTCGTCGACCCTTTGCCATAAATAGCGATTTTTCTTCTTTTGTCACACTGTTGCGTGTTTTTGCATTAATAGTGATGTTTATTAGGGTATGAAGCACTCTGGATTTGAGTTGGCTATTTAGAGTCTATATTATACTATTATAATATATTATATTATAATAGTATATATAGTCTATATCATACTTTTATATTATATATTATAATATAATAGTATATATTATATTATAGTCTATATCATACTTTCAATATTATATATTATAGTATATATATATTATATTATTATATTTCCATAGGATTTCCGCTTTTTTTTCGCTCAACGAACCGGATTTTCGAAATGTAGTCCATTTTCACCTGTCTATTATGTCTTCAGTGCATAGTATCAAGAATGGTTAAAAATGGGTTTTTCCGAACGCTGGATACAATGATTTGGCTATTTACAATTCAGCAAGTATACTAAAGATTTTTTTACAGTCTTTCAGTGGGCTTAAAATCAATGAACCGGATTTTTGGAATACAGTCCTTTTTTCTGGAATTTGGAACATGGTATCAAAAATAGGCTATAAATGTTTTTCGGTATGCCGAATGCAACGATTTGGTTATCTCGAATCTAGCTTGAATATTTTATGCCTTTCCATGGGTTTGCAATAGGTTTCTCAATGAACTTGATTTCCAGAATATAGTCATTATTTTTTTAGTATATATTGGAAAAATACAGTCAATATATTTCCAGAATATAGTTTGGTTACTAATTGCTTACAGCTCAGCAAGAATTTCAATACAGTTTTCCTGTAGGAAAAATGGAAGAGAAAAACAATGCGAAATTGCGAGAGGGTCGAAAAAGGTGGAATACATAAAAACCTGGAAAGAAATAAAAAACTTAAAAACGCCCGCACCACCCTCGGAGAAGAAAATAAAAGTAGTAGAAAAGAAAAACTAAGGAATGAAGAAAAGACAAAAACGAAACCTCTCATAGCTACCTTTAAAATCTGGGATTAGAAAGCAGGTCATTCAGATCCTCTGAGAGAAAAAAAAGTGGAAATATAAAGGGACTGGGAAAAAATACATAGAAAGATTACATAGATAACACAAACTAATGTAAAAAAAATAAAACGCAAAACTGAAACGAAACATGCATATAAAGACCTACTAAAATATTAATAACTGAATATGAAAATAAAAAACAACTTCTAATAAAAAATAGATAATCATAAACGCAACGGAATCGAGGCTCAGCGAATTAGGAAAGAAGAAAAAAACTAAAAAGAAACAGGAAAAGACCTAGAAAAATAAAAAAGAGAACCCTAAAAAGATAATAGAAAAAAATCTCCTAAAATCAAAAAAAAAAAAAAATTAAACTAATATCTGGTATATTTTAATAAAAAATAAATATTATATAAAATCTAAAAAAACATATAAAAATAAAAAAAAAAAAAAATTAAAAAATAAAAAATAACCTTATAATATTTAAAAAATCTACTCTAAAACTAAACAGATGGAGTGTGGCTGCCACAATTATTATTAACCGCTCTAACAATACTAAATAATTGCGACTATTCCTAGATTGGTAATTATGGCTGTATAAAAGATTTCGATTCAAGCAATACAAGCTGGTTCGTGTCGTACCTAGATCGCAAAATCAACTCGCGGCAAGTGATGTTGCTGCACGGGGTCTATGTTAATTACACGGCATCTAAATTAGCAAAAATTACGGGACCTAACAAAAAAATCAATAAATATTTTCCTGTTATGCTCGCTCCGTTTCAACAAAACCAAATTCGTAGCTACTAAACCAATAACCACCAAACAAACTTGCCAAAAATAGCGTTTTGAGCTGCAAATCGTGCGTTCAAAACGTCCGCTTTTAGCGTAGCAAGACTTGCCATTGACCCAGATGCAATCAAATTTGAATATTCGTCCGGAGGAGACTCGGCTGCAGCTCCAGCCGCACTAAACCAAAACAATACAAAAACAAAAATTTTCAACAAATATAAAAAACAGCTATTCATAACATAATCATCAGAGACTCCGAATCATTCATAATAATCACCCACATTACTGCAATACTATCTTGTTGAATTTTAGGAGCTCCTTTTAAAAGACATTTCGGAAAGGATAGGCACAAGACATGTCATTTCTACACTCAATACTTTGGCTGTCGTGCATTTCGTAGTTAAAGACTATTGCAGGCACGCATATTCTTTAAAATTAACTCATAGCATTCTGCATTCTCTTATTTCCTACATTCACGCTAGTGTGCTACTAAGTGACTGTACGCCTGGTAAAATTTCCTGAGGAGTTCGTTTTAGGAAGTTTAATAAAAATTTCGGTGGTAGAAAATAAAAATCAATTTCTAAAGAAATATAATAACATAGCTAATGAATCAGTATTTATTGAGGGTAACAGCCGAATGAGTACAAACATTTTGATTTTCAGTACATGCCCAATTGATGAGCAAGTGGCAGGGCAGTTAGAAAAATGTAATTTTGAAAACGGGCTGCAACTTTTTGAATTTGGTTATTTTAAGGTTATTTTTTAATTTAATTAAGAGCTGATAAAGAGAAATTTGTGATACATTTGCCCGGTTAGAGCCCATACTGTTGGTAGAATCTTATAAAAATACAATCAAATAATTAGATTACTTTACTTCGAAAGACAACACAAAATATCCGGAGCGCAGTAATATTAGTAGGAACTTCAGGCGGGTGGGAGTCGCCAAACAATGTGACTATATACAACGACAACAACCGAAGTTTTTTTTTCTTTCAACTGTCATTGAGCATCCCAGATTTTCAATTTCCAGGAAGGTAACCAGATTATTGTGCTTCAAACTGACCATACAACATGATCCAAAACATCAATATCGCCTTACTCGTATCCAACAGGTGGCGGATTCTCTTCACACGGCGTATGTCGCTTGGTATGAATTGTTCCAACAGGGCCATATGTCTGGTTCGTCGAACTAGAGGCAGACAAACGAGCTAAACCTGGACTGATTCCTCCACCACTAGTTCTCACTGCAGGCTGGGATTCTCGTCCAGTTGTTACTGACAAAAGTGGCCAATTGTCTTCTTCTTCGCTAATTGGACGGGCTGGAGGAACCCATCGATAATAAGGAACAACGTCAGTCCGTTCCAGCGGACATTTCCATGGATCGATTATCTAATTTAAAATTATACTAAGAAGTTAGTATTTGTATGAATAAATTAATACCACTATTACAGTCTCCATTGGAACAAAACCGAAATCATTTTAGTAGGTCTTGTATATGCATGTTTGACGAATAAAATTCAGTTTTGCGTTTTCATTAATTTGTTACCTACATTAGTTTAGTAGACTTATCTATGTAAATAGCGCAATTATCTGAAATGCAAATAGTCACACAAACAGCTAAACATATGAAAATATAAATTAAGACCGCACAGTCCCTTTGAGACAAAATAAATCAATTTCAAACAGGCTTCTTTTCTGATCTCTCCAGAGGATCTGAATAGCACCTGGGCGTGTTGCGCTAGAATGAAGGCCCAGAAATATTTGAAAACCAGAGGTAGCTATGGGGGAAGGTACAGGTGTTGGTCCAACGAATAAAAATTATATGGTGCTTTTCCAATAATACATTGCGCTTCAGTGTGATATATACGTATTTAACTACTACTGTATGTATCTAAATATCTAGTATCTCGCAAGCGAGGGTGGTGAAACGGAGCGTGGTTTCATTTTCAAGTTATTTTATTTAATAACCTTTCACAGGCTATCTTTGATGTATATACCACCTAAAATCTCATCGATCGACCCTAAACCCATCGAGAACAATAATTGACAACGCATTGAGTTTGTTCTGGACTATAGATAACCAAACCATTGTGTTCAGCCTACAGGAAAACCTGTATTGACAATTCTTGCTGAGCTGTAAGCAATAAGTAACCAAACTATATTCTGGAAATATATGGACTGTATTTTCCAATATATACTAAAAAAATAATGACTATATTCTGGAAATCAAGTTCATTGAGAAACCTATTGCAAACCCATGGAAAGGCATAAAATGTGCAAGCTAGACTCGAGATAACCAAATCGTTGCATTCGGCATACCGAAAAACATTTATAGCCTATTTTTGATACCATGTTCCAAATTCCAGAAAAAGGACTGTATTCCGGAAATCCGGTTCATTGATTTTAGGCCCACTGAAAGACTGTAAAAAAATCTTTAGTATACTTGCTGAATTGTAAATAGCCAAATCATTGTATCCAGCGTTCGGAAAAACCCATTTTTAACCATTCTTGATACTATGCACTGAAGACATAATCAAACAAGTGAAAATGGACTACATTTCGAAAATCCGGTTCGTTGAGCGAAAAAAAAGCGGAAACCCAATGGAAATATAATAATATAATATATATACTATAATATATAATATAAAAGTATGATATAGACTATAATATAATATATACTATTATATTATAATATATAATATAAAAGTATGATATAGACTATATATACTATTATAATATAATATATTATAATAGTATAATATAGACTCTAGATAGCCAAGCTGTTGAATCCAGAGTGCTTCATACCCTAATAGACATTCACTGTAATGCAAAAACACGCAACAGTGTGACAAAAGAAGAAAAATCGCTATTTATGGCAAAGGGTCGACGAACCTTATTCTGCTAACAGCGGTCTAAGCAGTGGCCCCACAAAAAAGTCGCAGATCGGGGTACACGTAAAGGGCACATCGTCACCATTTTTTTGTCGACTAAAAAATTATCGAATCTATCCATCCGAAGATAAGTTATGAATGATAGAAACAAACAGAAATTTTCACGATTTTTCTCCCCTAGCGCCCTCAGTGGAAAATTCGCTTGCTCTGTATTCAATGTTCACCGCATGAAGGCGATTGTAGCTTACTTGTAGCTCGTGCATCATTTCACTAACGAGGCGTTCGGGATTAATTCGTGCCAAATAAACAAAAATTCGTTTAGCCTAAAAAATAAAATTATCATTTGGTGGTGGCTCAGTAAACAATACTAAACTAGTTACACTAGATAATAATACTAATACAAAGCTCAGTAAGCACGAACATTAACAGATGAAAGAAGCCGCCACTCTAATATGCACTCAAAGGATTCCAATCAATTTGTCCACAGGAAAGCCCATATTTTAGAACAAAAGAGACGTGATCACTACAGTTGATATGGCCTCACCTACAGAAATTATAGCCTTTCTATGAAAAAGATGGAAAAGCAGGTGTTGTTTACTTTTGATGCAAACTGCTCTATTAAATTTGTGACAATAGTCAAACCGCCTATAATGACGAAGCTCACATTTGTACAATAACCGGTGCTCTCCTGTTCGTGCCCATGGCAAAATTTTGGGTTCCCTAGGTTCAATGAAATCTGACAACTTTTGCTGCGGCAGGTAAAAGCGCCCTCAGCAAGATAGAAATATATTAACAATATTCGCTCAAAAATCCAAGCTAAAAGAACGCGCTGCCCGAACTTACTAAGCAGGGAGTAACCGGATTTCCGGTTCCGGCGAAAATCGTGTTCCGGTTGCGGTTCCGGCAAAGGGCAAAAACCATACCGGAACCGGAATTCCAGTTTAAAAATTTTGTTTGAAATTTTCCACGTTTTTTCTTCATCCTGTAATCCAAACATATGTAATATATACTATACAATGATCAAGCTATACAACCAAGCAAAAGAAAAGATTAATTAACCAATTTGCCGTGTGAAACGTAAGTAAGGCACATAATTAGAGCAGGAATTTTTCATAATAACCTGCAGGAGTTTGTTAAATCAAAGCCATGTCGATGCTTGTAGCAGCTATTTTATACATCCAGAAGTCTGTGGGATACGTTTGAACTAAACCGGTCCAACTCGATAACAGAGCATGGCTTACGCAGAAGTACTTAGGGTATGCTTGGCTAACATAAATTGCATCAAGCAGCCGCCAGTGCGTTTGTTAACTTGGTAAATCAGTCTAAATTGAAGTAAACTAACGTTACCTGCAACGCAGCTAGAAACTGCTTTCTCAGCAATGAACTGTATTTATTGAAACTGTGCGAGCAGCATCACAGTGTGTCTCATTTATAGCATTCTGATTAGAAAGTTATCATCATTATGATCTAACTGACGGGCACTGTTTGTCCAACGCTAGCCTAAACAGTGTCTCTGAGCACTGATCAGAAAATTACCTTCTATCTATTATTTTCTCTTAGAATCATATAAACCAATAATTTTAAGTTTCCTACAGAAGAACATATAACAAACGTATGTGTTGTAAAGGGAGGCGATTGGAGACAGAGCGAAAGTATGTATTCTACGCTCCAAGCTTTGTAAGCACATTCGATTTGACGCAGTATACGCAATGGTGTATAGTGGAAGGCATTTTTTACTCTGAATGTCCAAAAACCGAGATATTTGATCGATAAATAAACATTATTAGCTTCCTCAGTCTCCTTAAGGTCTCAGAAAGGCAATAATACCATCGCAATACATTAGGTTTAATGTAAAAGTTATTTTTAATGCATTTTATATCCAATACACTTCATTTCTTCCATCATCTGTTTTACTATATATAAATTTCGAAGAGCAGGTTCCGGTTCTGGTTCCGGATCCGGTTTAAATGGACGGTTCCGGTTGCTGGTTCCGGTTATTCCCTGTTACTAAGAAAAATCTATTGGATACAATTTCCATAATAAATTGCAGCATTAACTTTTCAGCCTTAAAGTTGATAAGCGCACGACGAACTAATTCGAATCTTGCATTATCGAAAGCTTCACGTATATCTAAAAAGATTGCAAGAGCATTGCCACAACCCAGGCATCTTTCGACAAACCAGCAAATTTAACGCAAAACGGTTCATTTACCTGCTTGACAAGCATGTTGATGTTTGCTTATCGGTATCTGAACAAGTGTGTCTTCCAGAAGAAACCGATCTATTACTCTTTCAGCATATTTAAGAAAGAAAGAGGATAACGTAATAGGACGATAACATTTAGGATCTGTATACATCTTTTCCTACCTTAGGGATAAAGACGAGTTTTTCCAGTTTCCAAAATGTTAGAATAAAACGCCATTTAACGCAGCATTGGTAGAGACATTAGAGGTAGCTAGCCAACACTAATCCCCCTGATCTGTATAATCATCTTTTCTAGCTTAGGGAGAAAGATGACTTTTCCCAGTTTCCAAAATGTTGGAACCAAACACGATTTAATGCAGTATTGGTGAGACAACAGAGGTAGCTAGCCAACCTTAATCCCCGGATTGGTAAATATCATATGGTCCAAGAGACTAATACGGAATAAACTGACGAATAGGCCATACTACGATATCTAAATTGCAACATGGCGTTACCAACTAGTATCCGGTTGAATATCAACGGCTACGTGTCAGCAACCACATGGATGCTGATAGCTAAGAAAAGCAGGTATTTCATATATTTGATCATATACGACAACGAAACAAAGAAACCAAACAACCGAGCGGTTCCGCAGCCTGGTATAACCAAGGACAGTTGCGGTTAGCTAACAAGCGCAAGGGAAAATTGACCGGAAAACAGCTGGAACCGGTGGAAACCAGGCTAGGTTAAACTATGTCAACAACATTAATCAATACATTATTTCGGTGCCCGGTTATCGAGGCAGTCGAAACGCAAGATAATTTTAATGTTTTCCTTAATGTTATTTTTCAGGCACACTTTTGAGATGAACAAAAACAGCACATTGTAGGCGGATGCCAAAATCCTTCAAATTCAACAAACTGTTTATAATTAATCGTGCAGCAGGTCGAAATGATTCACAAATAAAGACTGTTGTTTGAAGCAAGTGTCTTTGTTATTTAAATTAAAATAATTACCTTCATGCATAGACAGATACAGTTAAGGTAGGGACAAATTGGTTGTGTGTAGGCAAGAATATAGCCGTTATACGGTCCGCTCTAATGAAATCAGAAATTGTCGCATTCCACGGCAAATTAGGCCATTTTCTTGATACCGTCAAGGTGATAGGGTCTAAAGGATCCTGACCATACGAGATTCCTGGATTCAGTAGCGTTGTTTCAGTTGTTGATGGCAACGTGTTATGAGTTTCTTCTGTAATGCAGATTTCACAGACACTGTTCTGAGTCACTTCTAGCTTAGCGGGACGGGTATTCAGAAGATTATGTCCGGTGAGTAGCGAAACAATGTGAGAACCGGTTTGAGTCTGAATCTAGGTTTATAATCACCCCTTATGTTCGGGAAAAGGCGTTTCAGGCATTGTAACGTTTAAAGAAACTAACAAATCAAGCTCAGTAGTAGCCATGGCCTGTCCAAAACAGTGAGGGGTGGCGTGAAATGATATGGTGCGATCGAATACGAATTGACAGAACTACGATTCCTGGTCAACGAGTTCTCAGCTCCAATTAACATCCGCATCATCAGGTATAACCCATCAACAACAGCGTTGTCGTCACGTTCTTAATGTCAGGAACGACAATTACAACCCTTACCAAATTATCTCCTGCCCACTACTGGGCTTGTTCACCCTTGTACCGAATTGATTGGTTGTCGCAGCTAGTCAGTCGATCAGTCAGTCGTGAGAGACATCCGTGGCGCCCATCGGTCGGCTCAACCCAAATGCATCCACGAAGTGACTTCAGCTCCTTTCATCATGTCGGTCGGGTCAGTGACATTTACTAACTTTGTTATTGGTTAATGTTATAGTCTGTTACATTTCATCATTTTGCTGTTATCTGACGACATAATTGGCGCACTGGGTAGGATACTCTCATCTTTAATTTCCACCATATTAATAATATCTAAAATAGCTAGATTTGTATTTTTATTGTATAAATAATTATTGCATTCAGTTGTTAAGTTACACATATTTAACGTTCCTCTGATACTTGTACATAATTCTTTCGAGCCCCCACTTCACCTGTAGGTTTCCAGATGAACTGGAAGAATTATGTCAAGGTACTGCCAACTTTACCTGTTCAGAACTGGTGGGACGCCTGTATAATAATTAAAGTAATTTGGAGAAGCAAGATCAAACACAAATCATGCTGGATGCCCTTCGACTTACGTAAGGCAAAATTTTTTCTGGCGATAAGGTCATACATCTCAGAGCGACAAACGACGCTCATGTTTTGTGGCCAAAATTGAATTAGCGACGCCCACAGTTGTTCGATTTGAGTGCTGTGTTCGTTACCGAACTGAAAACAATACTAACACAAAAGTGAAAAAGATGATTGAATTAAACATACAGCCAATGACAATAAGTGTACACCGGACGGATAAAATTCCGTCTGCTCGTCTGCACGCGGTGGGGCGAAATTGCATCTGGACGCGAACTTACGAATTTGCGTCTGAACACGAACGCACGAAATTGCGTCTGGGCACAGAAGAGCCCATTTATGCCTGGACGCGGACGGACGTAATTTCGTCTGCACGCGGACGGTTGCAATGTCTACGCGTGGACGGACGCAAATCAATTTGGACGCTGGTGCACGCCATTTTCGTATGGATGTTGCCGCACGCAATTTCATTTTGGCGCGGATAGATTGTCTGGGCGCGGACTCATGTAATTTCGTCTGGACGCCGACAAATGCATTTCGTCTGAAAGCTATCGGACGCAATTTCATATGGACGTTTACGACCACAATCGTGTTCGTTTCATAGGGTTTTTGAGCAATTACTGATGTCAGCGTTTGTAGATATTGGCTACTACATTGCTTCACTTTGATATAACACAGGGGATCCGAAATAGCGAATAGTAATTACACACCGCTACCAACATCAAGACATGACACAGGATATCAAGAATTTTTCAAAAGTTACCAACAAAATTTAAATTGCTGTAAAATGTTTCGACCGACCTAATGTGACCGACGAAAACTATATATTGTGTAGATACTTAATAATTACAGTTACTCAGCCAATTTTACTTGTAATTACAAGATACAATCATATTCTTCGTCACACTGAACAGATGTTAGCTAATTTTTCGCGAACGATTAGGTCTCATTTTGTTTTTGTGTGCACTGCATCTATAGTAGCAGATACAACAACTATGTGCTGCAGTAAACTCTCAATAATTTCAAATTCAACCGCTAAGTTGATTCACCAAACAAAATCGGTGAATGGCAAACGCTTTGAATCTGTGCAGCTGGATTAGATCCATGAGAACATAAAGCATTTGAATTAAGCTG
This sequence comes from Trileptium ribeirensis, assembly GCA_030248225.1. Classification (NCBI taxonomy): domain Eukaryota; kingdom Metazoa; phylum Nematoda; class Enoplea; order Enoplida; family Thoracostomopsidae; genus Trileptium; species Trileptium ribeirensis. Next base: position 5,264 of record JASANE010012247.1, on the reverse strand, counting down.
ATCAATAACGAAAATATCAAACTTACCACAGCTAAAAAGATTATACTTTTTATCTACAAAATGCATTTCGCATTATATAAGTAGATAATCTATCATTGTAAAATTGAGCGTCACGTTTGCACAAATTGTAAACTGAGTGTAGCCGAATTCCTCTTCTATCTCAGTGGATCATGCAATTATACTCGATACTACCTTTGCAGCGACACGGTTTCATTTAAGTTCGGGAAGTGTATTATACATAAGTCCACGTTTGCGTTTGCACAAATTGTAAACTGAGTGTAGCCGAATTCCTCTTCTATCACAGTGGATCATGCAATTATACTCGATACTAGCTTTGCAGCGACACGGTTTCATTTAAGTTCGGGAAGTGTATTATACATGAGTCCACGTTTCTGGCCTGTCCACAGCCCTCCGAAAAGTGGGGACTTCAGGGGCTTCCATGTTCATTCTCGGGGGAACATTAAAAGTGGGGGATAAATTTTGCTTTAAAAATACGAAATATTCGAATATTTTCACGCAGTTTTACTACCGTGAATGTATTTTCAAGCTAAAAACTATATTTTAGCATTTTCACTTGTAAGCTGTCAGCAAAATGCGATGCTATATCGCAAAACAGTGACCATGAACAGCGCCTGCGCGTTGCTAAGTCGCAAATCGTGTACGCGTAAATTAGGATTTTTCGCGTTCATTGCTTTTACGATCGTGCAATGACGTGACAAAAGAACAACCCCGGTGTACTCGCCTAAAGTGGATTAACGCATTAACATAATAGCGTGGAAGCGGATAATACAAAGATCTCCCTGTTTAATATATAAATCATTGCTTATTGTCGTCAATTACTATGCTCTGGAGGGAGTTGTTTACAAAAAGAATACATTTAGCACGACGCAATTATGTATATCAGTCCACTAATATCTTACATTGTACAAACTTTTAAGCTTATGGAGCTACAGTGTTTGATGCCGTACACAAAAATTATTTTATTATAAAGGTTACCGTGCTGTACGATTTACTATTTTGAAAATTGACGGGGTTAAAATTGTGAGGCAAAATATAGCTGACGTCTACACGACCAACGGTTATCTAGTATAACGATATTAGTTTAAAGCAGGGGTGCAGTGTGCTACTCAAAATCGTTGCCGGAAAATAAGGTAGGCCGCCTACTGGGTGGTGCTCTCCTAGCATGCTGTGCTACTAGCTTTAAATTTAATGCGATGGTATGATTTAGTTTCGTCCATTGCAATATTTTCATAATATATATTTTGCTGTTTTATTACAAAGACCGTGATGTTTTTAATATTAAGCTGAAGCTGCTTACTGTTGTGAAAAATTTACTTTGAAGAAAAAGTGAGAAGCTCATAATATAAAATTGTACTTAGCTGATTTTTCGTATCAGCTTGTTTATTTCTGTCCGTATTTGTATACAACTAATTGTTTCAAGTTTTAATTCTTACATGTGTGCATGTTTCAGATTTCTGTTAACTATTTAATTACAAATAGCGGTCAACTGTACAAAAATTAATTTTCGTCTGCTTATTATGTTACTCGTAACTCATCCATTGAACGATTGTTGATGTTTTATAAAATAATATCATGGATTCTCAGTCACTTTTATCAAAAATCGACTTACCTTAATCGTCAGATAGAGCAAATTGTTCAATACCATATCGGTTGCCGGCACCGAGCCCCAGCCTTCGCCTTTTAAAACACGGCGGTCGATTGCCGCACTCTCGGCCAGCCGTGCATTGAACGAAAGGGTTGGAACTCGACGATTTGTAGTCATCGCGTCGTAGTAATAATCGTCCTCGTTACAACATACCATTGCTCCACTGCCACCACCACTTTCGTCACTACGCCGGTTTTTGGCGTCACTACCTTGTTGAACTCCGACCGTTTTTCCGCCATCGTGTTTTTGTTGCTGCGGTTCCGACTCGCTACTGCTATATCGGTTCGAATGATGATGATTACCGACCAGCTCAATGTTATACAACCACGGCACCAGAAACTGCAAAAGTGCGTTGCGCCGTGACGGACGAGCTGTTTGAAATCGCTGGATAATTTCTGAAAAAAAGCAGAAACCATATGCACATTGAATATGTACAAAAATATATCTGAGATATTCAAATTGGGATAGCATTTTGGTTCTCACGGATTAGATTATTGGATACCCATTTTTAAGATTATTCGTTGTTTCTCTGGCTTAACATCCCCGGAAATTTTTACCCCTGCCAGGAAGACCAGAACAGAATAGATATAATCAATTCAGAGACGAAAATAGAGTTATATATATGCAAAAATATGCCTGTCACACTGTCCCATACTACCACGATAACTGCCACATTCCAACAATGATTCGTTGAAGGTTGTTAACTCAGATCAAAGGTCAGTAAAGCCAAGCAAATCCAGTAGCATCAAGAGATTGTTGACATTATTGTTTGTACGCTATTATACGGCAGAACTGACGGCCATACAGCTTAACCAACAAGCCAGAGAGCAAAATCCTCGAACCTATCTCACAACAACAACATCACATACAACTCAAACACAATATTCAAACTCTGAATGTTATTTCCTAACATGCCAGAAAACATACAAGTGGCTTGTCTTATCACCAAGATGGATATTCTGAGCGTTGAATAGCGAGACGTACCCAGCGAAGATGAGTCGAAAGCAGCCTTGCTGCCTGAATAATTGAAAAGAGTAATGTATTGGACATTAAGTGACTCACAATGTGCATGTACATAACGGATAAATTATTAGTCTACAAAACCAGACCAATACCCATATTGCTCAGGCGATTACGGAGATATTGCTGTTTTCGGGTATTTTGGGTCTTATAAGCCCATTCAAAAACCTTTTTTGACCCAATCCTGCAGCATGAATATCAACAATTATTGCAGCACACCATTTTTGGATACACAGAGGCTCAATGACAATGTTCTACATAATGAGACAAAAGCACCCATACACCTAGACGTTGAGATGTTTTCGTTTTCGTGTATTTGGCTGTCTTTCCAAAATTTTGGTAATCGTAAATATTTGGGTCCAGACCCACCTGTGGACCAAAAAATTTTTGCTGCACACACGCTGGACCCGGAGCAGATTCGGAGACATTGGGTTTGCTAATGGATTTTATTAGGTTTGCGTTTGCTTTGGATCATACGTAATGGGAAATCTCTTCATAACAGATATATCACTGTGCGTAATAAGCAAATTTAAAAAATATATACAAAATGTAGTTAACGTGCTGGAACTCCACAAACCACAGATGCTGTGCACCTGACAAAAACGTACATGACGTCCAATCTTTTACAGTTTGAGGTGGAGTAAATTTTATATGGCTATGTAATTACGTTTCTTCATTGTGTAAAAGTTCGTTAAATTCTCGAGCCGCAAATTGCAAATCTGGACCCAAAAGAAATTTGCTGTGCACAGGGTACGTTTAGAAAAAATACCCTGCTCATGAGCCCATTTAAAAACCCCTTTTGACCCAAATCCTACATTGTGAAAGCCGCGTGGCAAAGCACTTTATATAGTCTTACATATGCTTTGTTCTACAAAATGAGTCTCATTTGACTCCGATAGTTACATCGGTTGTCGAGATATATAAATAACACAATTTTCCGAGCCCCTTCGGTCCGATTTTTCGAGGGAAGATGTTATCAGTAATCGGGCTTCCAGCCTAACTAAAGACCACAAAGACATTTCAAGCTTCCGAATGAGCTACTGTGCGAATCAATCCGCCCCCAAAATGACCTATCCGTGTCCAACTAATAACCCAATAACGGTCATTGCCCAATTTTACCACTATCCGGCAGGGAATAACCGGAACCGAAATTTACCGGAACCGGAACCAGCAACCGGAACCGTCCATTTAAACCGGATCCGGAACCGGGTCTTCGAAATTTATATATAGATGATGGAAGAAATCAAGGTGTAGTGGATTTCAAATGCATTAAAAATAACTTTTACATTAAACTTAATGTATTGCGATGGTATTATTGCCTTTCTGAAACTTTAAAGAGACTGAGGAAGCTAATAATGTTTATTTATCGATCAAATATGTCGGTTTTTGCACATTCAGAGCAATAAATGCCTTCCACTATACACCATTGCGTATACTACGTCAAATCGAATATGCTTACAAAGCTTGGAGCGTAGAATACGCACTTTCGCTCTGTCTACAGTCGCCTTCCTTTACTACACATACGTTTGTTACATGTTATTCTGTAGAAAACTTGAAATTATTGGTTTATATGGTTCTAAGCGAAAATAATAGAAGGTAATTTTGTGATCAAAGGTCAGAGGCACTGTTTAGGCAAGCGTTGGGCAATCAATGCCTGTCAGGTAGATGATAATGATGATAACTTTCTAATGAAAATGTTGCTGATGAGATACACTGTGATGCTGCTCGCACAGTTTCAATAAATACAGTTCTTTGCCAAGAAAGCAGTTTCTAGCTGCGTTGCAGATAACGTTAGTTTACTTCAATTTAGACTGATTTACCAAGTTTACAAGCGCACTTGCGGGTGCTTGACGCAATTTATGTTAGCCAAGCATACCCTAAGTACTTACTCTGTTACCGAGTTGGGCCGATTTAATTCAAACGTATCCCACAGACTTCTGGATGTGTAAAATAGCTGCTACAAGCATCGACCTGGCTTTGATTTAACAAAATCCTGCAGGTTATAATGAAAAATTCCTGCTCAAATTATGTGCCCTACTTACGTTTCACACGGCAAATTGGTTAGTTAATCTTTTCTTTTGCTTGGTTGTATTGCAGCTTGATCATTGTATAATATATTACATATGTTTGGATTACAGGATGAAGCAAAAAACGTGGAAAATTTCAAACAAAATTTTTAAACCGGAATTCCGGTTCCGGTATGGTTTTTGCCCTTTGCCGGAACCGCAACCGAAACACGATTTTCGCCGGAACCGGAACCGGAATTCCGGTTACTCCCTGCTATCCGGTTAGTAAGAATTATTCGTTTCACTCACTACACTCAGAATTTAACAAAATAAATATCTGACAAACATACACGTACAACAAAACAGGCAACCACGGCATCTCCGTTGGATGTATAAAACATTAAATGCGTTCCAACTTCAGCAAATCCTAGCATAAACAATATAGATGAAACCTGTTAAAATTCACCTGGTAGGAAAAAGGAGTGTAGAACATTTTGAGCTACACAATTTATTACATTTTAATATATATTTTCTGGCCTCTAAGCAGGATCAGAATTTTGCCCAGTTGGCTT
>JASANE010012246.1:0-17573 GCA_030248225.1 Trileptium ribeirensis | reverse complement strand
TGGCTTTTAGGTAAGCTCCGCCACCCTTCTCCATTTTCAAAAGAAATATCCATTGGATTGAGTGCATGTAGTGTTGAATGTGGTACCGCTCGACTCATTTTATTAAGGTTATTCTGCAGTTGCTCAATTATAAACAATAGTCATGATAACTAGATGTTCGCACAGACTTCTACGCTCATGACTATTGTTTATAATTGAGCAACTGCAGAATAACCTTAATAAAATGAGTCGAGCGGTACCACATTCAACACTACATGCACTCAATCCAATGGATATTTCTTTTGAAAATGGAGAAGGGTGGCGGAGCTTACCTAAAAGCCAAATACTTAGTCACGTTTCGGGCATTGAATTTTTGTACTAATATTTTGAATGTGCACCAGAAGGAAAATAGAATATATATGACTTTCCAAGAAGGGGGCGGGACCTCTAGGTATTTCGACCAGCAGTTTAGCCCCCAGGTATGCTTTGGCTCCCCCAAAATACCACAAACTTCTCTAACTGACTACAAAGGCCAATCTTTGTCTCCGTGGCAAAAAAATCCCACTTTTTGCCCTGCAGCGTTGAAAGCTACTAAAATTGCCGTCAATGGATATACTTTTACTATAATAATATGCATTATTATTGTAAATTTACGGCGAATCAGTTATTTAAACCATTTATGTTTTTCCATCTCCGAATTCAGAATGCGGTCCCCTAGTTTAACCTTGGGGAAAGCCGAAGTTCTCGCTCCCAGGAGCCCCCAGTTTGGTTCCCCCATGTACTTTGGAAGCACTTTGGGAAAGCCAGTAGAGAATCATGTAAAATTTCTAATATATAATGAGCAATAAAAGCAAATGCGAGATAATAAGTATTTAACACAGAAAACTATGAAACCACAGAAAATCGCAGCGAAACAGTGGCACGAGAATTAACAGTTATTTCACCTTCTAAGCACTTACAAATCAAAATTTATCAGCAATTTTGCAACGTACCGGGATATCTAATTTCGTCAGGGTGCATGAAATGGAGGGCACCGTCGGCTCAACCATTGTAACATCGAAATATCATTTTCAAAACACGTTTTCAATAAAGAAAGGGTAAAATAAGTACTACGTCCCCAAACACAAATCGCAAAACACAAAGTTTTCATATAGTTTTTATGTAAATTAATAGAATTTTTAGTTTCGGACTCGATAGCGGACAATATAAAAAATTATCCATTTGGTATTAACTGTTGGCGTTTTTACTTCAAAAACGTAATTCAAGAAATAAGTCAACGCGGCCATTACTAAAAAGCTTAAATTTTTTGGTGAACCTTACCTACAGTTTCGTTCAGTTGTACATGTTCTGAGCTCACCGAATAGAAGGCGGTAGGGGCCTGGCATTTTGAACTGCACCTGGCAAAACAGAGTACCTCCGGTGTGTGCTCAATGCTAAAATTTTGGGCTCCCCCGGGAACACCCCAATTCACGCAAGACTTGATAAAAATATGTATTAAAATACCGAAATTTTGTCAAAATTTGCTTCGAAATGGCTTTTTCTCTCCATAAAAAGCGTTTTGACAGCGTCTCTGACATTAGTATTAACGTTTTATTTCTTGACCAAATGCCATGTGGATCCGAACCAGGGGCCCCCGGTTCATATCGCCTGGCAAAATTTTTAGCGAATGGAGAGCTCAGACGGTACCACACAATTTCTATACAAAAGGGCTAAAGATTGTATTAAACGACCACCACAGCCGTACAATATCAGCAATAACATTGTTTCGCGACAACACCAGAATTTTCAGAAGAAACGTATTCTAAATTTTTGACCAAGGTTCAGTCAATAATTGAAAACATGGGTTCTTATCACATTATATTCAATCATTTTAGCATGTGCATTATAATCTTGGGTTTTTTCCATGATTTTAAACTGCCCATTGCAAAACGACTTACGAGCTGAACGGATGAGGGATATAATGGCGCTGTTCGGCGTGATATCGATGAAGCCACGCTTCGCGAGCAGGCGATTTCTTCCAAAGATAGTAATAGAAAACGAGTTCGTTGACCGGCTTATGAGGCAACTGAAACATACAACAAGCTCGTGGAACACACGACCCGACCAACGAAGCCATTAAAGTGTAAGAATTCGGCGCCGTAACAACGAAGCAAGTCTTGTTACGGAACTAATTACATTATGACAATCGAGTATGGAAATTTAATATGGACGCTTGTCACATAGGACGAAACAATTTCTTAAGATACACGCGATATCGGTTAAAAGCACAGAAGAGTTCGACTGGACGCCCAGCGGAATACTATCGAAGCATACTCAAAATGTCCTATTTACGCAGAGCGTTCAACCTTGAAAACCTGCACGATACTGATATTTTCAATACTGCTCGATATACAATACTGCAAGCTCCACAATACTCGGATAGGCAAACTGATTTACTTTAATACCAAAGAAATTGAGAAAGTCTATTCAGTGTAAACGTTTTTGCGGGACGAAAGCCCCAAACTTTATAATAATTATATCAGTGGAAAAAATATATATGTATAATTTTTGGGGCTTTAACCTCACCGTATGCGCCGCTGTCACGAAGCATGTGCGATGAAAAACTGTTATGTCGCGTTTTCTTAAAGCTTCTTACTCCAAATCAATAGCTGTGGAGTTTTTGTAACAGCCAAAATTATTACGTAATAACGCACGGCCACAATGCAATACGTGAGAAAATAGAATTGCAGTCATGAACAGAGCGTGCTGTAACTGAGACTATTCCAACATGTTATAAGGCACACCAGTCCTAACTGTGTTCCATAGACGGTGCTTGACTTTTGCATAAGCAGATTTAAAAGAATTGAAAAAACAAAATTTGTGAGAAATAAGATTGCACCAATATAAATCATCACATTATGTTGCAGTTGCGATGATCAAATTCGAAAGTTCCAACTTAGTATAAACAATACGCTGATAAGCATATCAGGTTCAATATGACAATAATCAGCTATCAAGACAGATAGTCGTCGATTGGCCTTCCCAAAAGAAACCTGTGGATGTTGCGGCCAAACGAATCACACCGGAAAGGACTACCGACGACATCGCAATACCGTCTACAATCACTGTCACCTGCCTGGACACCTAGAGAAAATGTATCAACAGAAGGCTCAAGCCAACAACGCCGAACCCATCAAGCTAATCCAGCACAGAGGTACCAAGACGGTGAGGCGGATCAATGCGGTGCCACAGTTTCGTCAAACGCTGAACATCAAAGGACGGCAAATCAACTTTGAAGTCGACACTGGTGCTGGAGATAATTTCTGCGACCAAGGAGTTTGGCGCTCACTTGGATGCTCCATGATCATACGAAAGTGCGACAAAACACCGTTGCCTATCCGAGGATCGTTCTCAACGACGACTAGGCGTCCCGAATCAAAGCGGTGAGCGGACGATTAGCTTCACGGCCACGGAAATTCCGTAGCTGAATTTGCTCGGTCGACAAGGCATTGTTGAATTGGAGTCGACTTGAACGCAATGATCGGAACAAAGAGCACGGAGGTACATCGCGAAGTTCACATTTTGGCATCGGCAGCGACAGACACGTCGCTACAGCAAGCCTGCCAGCAACTTTGCTCCTAATACCAGGATCAGTTCAAAGCGGAACAGGGCTGCCTGAAAGATTTTGAGTTGGAAGTCAAGTTCAAGGCCGATGCCGTGTCTTTTGCAAGCCCAGAGTCGTTCCGTTGGCCATTCAGAAGAATCTCTGTCAAGCGCGTGACGAAGGTATCGCTAAGGGTGTTTGGAAGCCCGCACATTTCAACGCCTATGGGACCTCAGTTGTCCCGATCTGAAAAGCAACCTTGCCGGGGCAAACCAAAACGAAACTGTGAGTATGTGGTGATTGCTCAGTGACGCTGCTGGAGCAACATTGTCAACCCATTCCATTGCCCAAGGATCTGATTCGGAAGTTGGGTGGAGGCCACTATTTTACCAAGATCGATCTAGCGGACGCGTATAACCAGATCATGCTAGCGCCCGAGAGTCAAGAGAAGCTTGCTATCAATACACACCGGGGTGTGCTACTTCAGATGCGTCTGCCATTTGGAATAGTCGGCTCAAGGTTAGTTTCAACAAATCATGAAGCAGTTGACGTGGGACCTGCGCGTGGTTGCGTATTCCTTGACGATATCCTCGTCAGCGTCGCCAATGCTGAACAGTACCTAGAAAATCTTCGGGCCCTGCTGCGCCGCCTAAAACGATGTCAATGCCACGTCATTAAATCTGATGCAACGCGTGTTACAAACAGTATAGAAGTCTGAGTTTTGGTATTCCGATAAAGCTGTGTTTTGTCTCACATCATGACAAGATTATGATTATTTTGCAAAAATCCATCACTGTGTGTGTAAAAATGTAATCACTATAAACGAAGTAAAAATGACGATAATTCCAAACAAAACTTATTATTATACTATTATTGTCGCTGTAGGAGTCATAATCGGATTTTCTTTTACTCCCTATACAAAGTTATATATTCACAATATTAAGGATATTAAAGGTCATCTAATTTATACTTAAGGTGCTGATGTCCCGTTTCGTCGCAATCGAATCTAAAGTTTCCGACGCATAAGCAGTCTTGGGTTGCCAGTTCCCTGGGAAGCCGTGTAGGGTATTCACAGTAGGTGTACATTTCCAATACGCTATTCAGGCAGAAAAATTGTGAAATTTAGATTAAAAGTTCAAATTAATGCTAGTCCAAAATATTTTGAAAAAAATCTGTGGCACGGAAATGAATTTATATAAAAAGACAATGATAATTCATTACAACAATCAATCAATCACTCACGCAGTGCTTTTTGATTTGAAAAAATTTCTTTCCATATTTCGTGAGACCGTCTTCGAATGCAGTACGATCTTCGGACGACCAAGTATTGATCGGCAAGTCTATAACAAAATGGGAACATTAAAAATTAATGTTTATAATCTGGCTAGTCCAAATTGGAGTGGGAGGCCCCGGGCATTTTGGGCTGCAGCCCCTCGGCAAAACGGAGGTACCCCCAGCTCCTATCTCCCGGCAAAAAGTCGGGTACCCCCGGCTCAAAGTCCCCTGCTGAGAAAAATAAACGTTTAAATACGACAAAATCCTGCAGCTCCCGGCAGATGAGCCGGCAGCCCCCGGCTATAATTTCCGAAGTTTGGACTAGCCAGATAATTGCGCATTTGAAATTGACTACCTGATATGGCGGTAGTTTGGCGTTGTGTTCGAAAACCAGTGACAACAATTTCAATAATTATACAAAGATATAAATATTTCAACACAATAGCGATAGTTAATAATTTATACGAATGAGCTGTTGACAAGGACTTGTAGTACGTAGCAGTAGTAAATTTTCGGTGCCTGAGGTTCTGTGCAACGATGAGTAGCGCACAATAATTTTATGAAATATTAAAAACAATATCAAAAAATACTAAATACGACAATGCCATTGGCCAATGTATTATGTTAAACAATACGTGATGTTCGTTCACATACTGCTAAAAGCGCTATCATGAGTGTTGTTGCATCGAGAATGCTATAACGGGCTTGGGTAAGGCTCGGTTTTCCGTTGCTGCTTGCCATTTTTACAAACACGTATCTATTTGGATTTTGATATGGTCAGAACAAACTACCATTCATCATAATCGAACTTACTTTCATCTCCACAAACAGCTTCAGTGTTAAAATTTAATACCTAACCACACTTGGACGCAAATAACAACGGTATGATTATTGTGTTACACCTAGCGTTCATTCTGATTTAAAATTATTATTGCTTGCTTGCGGAGATATTACTATTTTCGTGTATTTTCCGGCACCATCGGCCTAAGGAAAAACCGTTGGCCAACCCTGCAGCATAAATAACGACAATAGCAGCAAGCCATTTTCCGCTACGCAGAAGATGGATTGCTCTACAAAATGAAACCAAAACACCTATATAACTCAAACGATTGTAGCTATATATATAATTTTCGTGTTTTGGGGCGTCCTGAGCCCATTCAAAAAGCCCTTTTTGACCCAACAATAACAATGACAATGGCAGCACAACATTTTCTCATGTGCAAAACGCCGATATATATCGACCGGTTGCAGAGATATTATCATTTATGGGTCTCGTGGGCCCATTTTGCTCCAAATCCCTAAAAGAACCGATTATAAGTATATGTTTGGACTGTCCACGGATCGATGTTGTGCTATATTAAAAAGTACACAGAAGTGAGACGGAACTTCAAGATACATCTTTTTAATATGGGCGATATTGATTTGTATTCGAGTGGTTTACGGAGTTATTTAATGCAATGCATTATATATCGTCTCACAAAGGGTTATTTATTGTGAAAAGTGAGCCTAATTTGACTTAGATGTCTACATCAGTTGTCGAGCTACAATTGTTAACCTGACTTTTTGGACAACCCCGTGATCCGACGCGAGCTATTTTGGCTCGCGTTTTTGGATGCAGGATTTCAGAATAGCGCTTCGAATCTAGGTAAACGCATAAAATACCGGGCTTTCAAATGAGCTATCACATGAATCAGAACGCCTTGCCAAAGTTGAGTTATGCGTGTCACCCTAAAAACCCAATGAAGGACATCGTCAAATTTCACCACTGTCACGGGTAGTGACAATTCCTCGTTTCGCTCGTTTTACACACTATACCTGGCTTCTCCACCAGGTCAGGGGGACTAGCAACCCTCACTTACATGGACCAGGGAAGCCAAACCATAGGAAGCGACTGCCTAAACCGGTGGGTTGACAAATATGTAGAGTTTCAATTCATACTTTTTTCTTTATATTTGTGATAATTTTTATTCAAACTGTGAGGTGTTTAGGAACCAACAATAAATTTAAGACTGTAGTTGCAAACTATTTCACTGAATATTTTAATTGTAGCACCACTTGGGGTTAAAAACCTGAACCACCTTTCACCGTACGTATTTGATTAGTAGTCAATACCTTAACTGTGGGTGAACCAAGTATGGGGGAGTAGTTCGTGAACGGAGGGAGCAAAATTATGTGTGGCTTGAACCGGACGGCTGCTTCCTACAACCCGGAAGGAGACCAAATTGATGGGTGGTTTCGCTACCCCGGAGAGAAGCCAGTACACTCAGAATTCAAAAATCACCGCTAATGAGAATGCTTCGCTTTGCTAGTTTCACTCGCTACACTCAGAACTCAAAAATAAAAGGAAGGTATTCTTAACCACCCTGTTTGTTGGGGATAAATCATGGAAGTATACGGTTATTTAAACGGTTAAACACGCTGGTTTATTTGACTTAAAAGCAAAGTTAGGAGTATCATTAAGCCTATGAGGTGCTACATGAGGAAATATATATGCTCTGGCAACAACATTGTAAATTTTAAAGGTTTTCAATTACCTTTAAGTTGACAGCGAGAAGGGTCTGCAGATTTTAGAGATAGCTGGATAGGATGAATGTAACTGTACTTACGTCGAAAACAGCAATCCGATACGCACTAGGTTTCTATAACGTAAATTTTTTCATTATAATTTTCCTGCCAGACATGATGACACTTTGCACAGAGGCTCCATAATAGAGCAGCCGAGCAGTTCTGCTACTTTGGCAGCGTCTTCACGACTTCAGGGACCTCCAGTATCGAGAAAACGAACCGCGTCAACCGCGCCACATCGGCTTTTGCAGTTTTCCGGCGCATATGGTAGTCACCAAACGTGTCTTAGTCCAATAAAATTGGCATATGCAACGCTGCCGCCCGACTGGCATTATTATATGCCTGAGTGGCATGGACAATAAAATCTAGTACCCTGCACAAATAGAAGCCTTTAAAAACTTCCGGCGTCGACAGACTCTTGGAGTTGACCATATTAACATTGAAATATTGTTAAACTGAGATAGAACTAGTCATAAAATCAATTTTCCGGAATTGTTAAAACATCGATTACGACTCATTATGCACGTTCTGTGAATGATAGGCAGCATGATGGTAAAGAAACTGGCAAAAGCAACATCACCAGCGCAACGCTCACAGAACGCGAAACCAAGGAAGACAAACGATCAAATACTTGCCCCTTTATTTTCGTCATATTCCGCTAAATAGATGGACACAAACACCTAAGGCACACAACAGACAAGTTGCGATAAGCAAGTACGAGTGAAGGTGTGTGATCAACATGGAGGCACCCTGCAACCGCAGGGTCAAGTAGTCCGGTAATAATCTTCTTGAAAATCGAGATTAGTAAATTTCGAACATTTTCACCGAACATTGTTTTGTTGCAAGGCTAACATGAAATGAACAATTCCGACATGATTACCTTCCTGTTGGAAGCAGGTTCTTTTTTGCAAATTTCAGATGTGTTAATTTTGTGCATTTTTTAAATTTCACTGTGCATTTTTGCATGATATTGTGCCTTTTAGCAGAAACGCTTTTACAAGCCTTTTTATAAGTTTTAAATTTTCCGTCTTAGTAGCGCCTTAAAATGTATCCAATCAAAACGAGTTACCCATTAAAAACATCATTTTTATATAAAAGTAAATAATTTTGACCGAAATTTTTCGAATAATTCGGTATTATCGTTGAATTCGTTTAATCTTTTTTATTTATCACCGGCTTTCGACTAAAAATTATCTAAATCTGACCTGTGGATTTTTGTTTGCTTTTTTAATTCAGGTCTGCATTTTTGTGAAATTTTGTAATAAATGCACCCTATTTTGCATAGAAACAAACCCTGGCTGGAAGTAACCGTAAATTTTCCACATGCCCCAAGAAGCAAGTACGGGAGCTGATTTCAAAATATGTCAGCCCAAGGAATTAGCATTGTCAGTCTCTGACGCAAGTCACGATCAAAATGCGTGTAACAATGTCAAGTGTGTCTTAGAATGATTAAGTGACAAAGACATATTTGGCATTTTATCTTATCACAAGCATTTTTTCGACACTCCTTGGTCTCCCCGCTTGCAAGCTGACGCCACCTGTTCCATACAGGCGAGAAGAAACCACTTGCTCTTCTTAACGTGTAACTGCGGTTGCAGAATTATAATTCTGTGCCTATAAAATGCACTCGAGAAGCTCAAGCTGGACGCTCATAGCGATAAACTGAAATGTATTTGGAAACTAAATACGAGAGTCAAAGTTACCTGAGCAAACACAAAGGTACTCAGTAGGAATTTCGTTTTCATAATATTATGGAAATAGACCCGACAATATTGAGGTTTTGTTTTTGGCTTAGTTTGCCAGGTAATTTTGATTATGGAGCGGAATTTTTATTACAAATTCGCCATGCACATATCTAATTTGATACTGCCAAACTTAGCCGGAACCGGAACGAGTAATACGAACCCGAATTTTTCTGGAACAGGAATTCCGGTTACTCCCCCATAGTCAGCTAAAGGTTCTTTGTGTTTCGGTGATCCGACACATTGTATCTTACCAATCGATCCTAAAAAGTGTTGATCGATAGCCAGTCTCTGCCTATGTCATACCTGCGTCCAGACACTGAAATTCGCATTTCAGGCATTTAATAAACAATCTACATTACGATGTGCCTGACTGATCCGTTCACTAATTGCAACTAAACTTTCCGGAAAAATTAAGTAAATGATACATGCTGCCATTTAAAGCAGTTACCGTTGTAATAAATAGAGTTAAATTTGCATACTTTTCTTGGCATTAGTGATATCTTCGTTTTGTTTAACGCATTGTAATGCCGTTTCAAACGCAAAACCAGTATCATTTAGGACTTGAAGCGCCTAAACAAAGCGAAAATTATAATTACGATAGTAAAATCAGAAAAACACATGGTATACGCGACAGCAGTGGTTTCTATCATTAACGAATTAAAAAAAATCCAATTTTGGAAAAAGGAAAGTCTGGCTGTTGAGTTTTCGGAACCAGTGCTACTTTTAGGAACTGACTACTTTAGCTGAAATACATATTTTTTCTTGCAACCTGCTTTTCAGCTTAAGCTAGTATTCCGAAAATGGAGTGAAACGGAGCCAACATGGTTTTATTTTTATATATAGCAGTATATGCCTGAAATCACATGTAATACGCGTTTCGTTTGACGTGTTTACCAAGATAAAACCTGTGGAACCCCCGAGTGTTTAACGCTAGTTTAATAAGAGTTAAAGATACCACCCAACCCACCCACCGACACAGAGAGCCACCCAAATAAAGTGCCGACAGGCGAAATATTTTCGGAACTCAACTTCGGCGGTGTACCTTTGAACCCCTTGAAAATCCATGAAAGGGTACAATGCAGTCGTGTTCGATTCTAGATGACCACACCATCGTGTTCAACGTACCAAAAAAATCTATACATACAGAACGTTCTAAATACATTAAGTTCAATAGATAACCAAACAGACTGAAAAAAATCCTGGGTTTGAGCTATGGTTCTGTCACCAAAGGAAATCCGTCTGTTGAGGCTACCTGGACACTGGGAGCGTGTCACCAACAGGGACAAATTTTAGAAAAAGGATTAGAGGGCTAGCAAAAGTCCAAAATCGAAAAGCAGGCTGCAATCCCAGGACAACTAATAGTGTTACAAAAGTACAATTTTTCATTCTAACCCCAATGTTAGACTGAACCGACGACAGATATCAGAAAATACCAATGTGGGATTATATGACATACTCGGGGCAAGCCGCAGCGACGCAGAATTTTAGGAGTGGGGTGGTGGGCGGCGACCAGGAACAGGGCGATTTCAGCTGGGGGTGCATACCAGTAGCGACAACACAGCATACTTTACCCTGCAAATCGGGTTTATCGGCCTTAATCGATTGAAAACCGCTGATTATGCATGAAATATTTGTTTTCTAAACAATCAAACCATCGCATTTAAAACACCCGCTTCCCCAAAAGCCTAGTACAAGTCTCCAAAGTGCGGGGTGTGGGATAGGCCAAGACGTCTGTCGGCGCCCAGTGGCAAAAAACGGCTGTTCTCCCTTTGGTTCCACCTGGCAAACAAACGATCGCCCCTCGGTTGATGCAATTTAGCAAATTTATTAGCTTCCCATATAAAAACAGAATCAGCTGACAAATAAACTCGACAAATAATTGTCATACAATAATCCCTTTCTGTAGTTACAAATTTGATCAATTTAAGTAAAGATTTGGTTAAAAACTTCTTTTAACTTCAATAGAAACGTTTTTTCCGAGACAATTCATTAACAAACCCCCCCCGTTCATGGTCCTCTGGCCAATTTTCAGCGAATAAACATGCCAGCTGGATGGTTCGCATGCAATACATAAGGAGGCATATCGATTTAAAGGTTGTGTCACGAATCAGACAATATGATTTTGCGTGTTTGTAATGTTTGTTAAATTATTATTAGTGAGCTACGTTAGTTTCGATAGAAATAATTCAATTGACTTTCAAGACATTCACAGCAAACGAATTATTTAATTGCTCACTTGTTCGTTATCCGGAATAACATCAGTATTAAATTTATCCATGAGATCAGCTTCGACGTTTTCATTCCTCGGATTGCAAGTCGGTCGAGTCGAATTTTCACGTCGCACCGTTTGCGATACTTGGGGATTACTTTCGTCACCCCCGGCAGAGTCTTGTTCAGCGTGCTGCTCAGCTAGCGGTGCTTCACTACTTGTACATGGCGTCTGACTAAAGACTTGTCCAGACGAATCGCGTTCAGTGTGCTGTTGGTGCGACGGCGAATTGCGATGCGCTTTTACAAGTTCGTTTACAGATTTCAAATATTCTTCAACTAAAACGAAAATAAAACTTATGTTACTATATAGCAATTTTTTCAGTAAATTTTTAGTTTCAGAGCGCAATTGTCAACTGGGGTGTTATACCATGATTGGGGGATCAATTTTTGCCAGGGGCGCATACAAATAAAAGAACACCCAATTCGGAGAGCCCAGGTACTCAGATTTTCAGCAGCTCCTCCTCCTAAAATAGTTTTCGAGTGGAATGTACGCAATTTTTACATTACAAGTGCGAACAGATGCTATCAGTTGCAGTTTAGAACTCATAACTAAGTTTCTCGTAGGGCCAGAAAAGGTCATGGAGAAAATTATGAACAATATATTGCCTAAGACAGCAACACTACGCCACACTGATTAAGTGGGCTGTTCGTCACCCATACCAATTTAGTTTATAAAAGTTTTACAGCAGCAAACAGGGCGAGTTAGAATTACCTTTTGGATTATTATTTCAGTTTTTTTCAAACATCTACCTGGGGTCTTCTCTGTGGTGTATTTTCAAAAACGTCTGGGCTTTTTAAAACAATATATGGACTTTTGCGATTTTGACCTTCGTTGCGCATAAAAAACATAATAATGCAAAAACATAACCTCATTTAGATGAATCCAGACAGAACCAGTATGAAAACTCCGTTCTGTTAAGTCACCCGAAAGCAGCTGTTTTAGACTTAGCTATACTCACACACAGACGTTAGATTATGAAATGTCAATGTAGCGACCCATCGCAGGGAGGTCGCGGCCTACAAAATTTACCAAAAAATATAAATTTATAAGGATCCGAAATACTCGGCTAATAAAATTCGGCTTTCACACCAAAACAACCCCAAAACCATGTCTGATTCATAAAGTTTCTTACGATTAATTAGCCGGGTTTCAAATCGTAAAAATTGGAAAAACATGTATAATTACACATGCCGTATGTTACAAGAAGCATTTGACTGGAGTGACTATTTACCAAAATAAGATTTAAATCTAAACTGTTTAATTTTAGATGAATGTCATGAAAAAATATATTTTTCCATAGCAACTTGACGCACATAGCTTCTTGCTTTTGTTCGTAGTATAAGGCAATACTATATATAAAATTAACATACTTTGTTAACTTATCGAGTATTCATACAGAGAGTAAAAGGCAAATTTATATAAAAACAAATTATACTCTCTAGTGATATCGGCTGGAACTAAAATAAGTAAAATTTACAGCAGTCAGTTTCTGATCTAACTTCAAGTTGATATCACTATGTTTACTAAATACACCCACGGAACACATGATAAATGGTAAAAATGAACATCGATGTTATATTTTTTCGCACTACACATTTATTTTGTTCACGAGTGAAAAAATTTAATATTATTTATTACTTTTAGATAAAGGTCGATATTTTAACTTAATAATTTTTTTAATATTTTAATATTTTCGTTTTTTAGAAGTGCGAAGCTTATATAGGTACCACTCTATTGTAGTATGAAGAAACACTGTAGTCCATTTCGCACAAACTTGCTATCAAAGTCTTTAATCCAACCCACAACAAGCAAGAAGAAGAAATCTACTTCATCGAAATTTTGATAATTTCATTTTGAATATATTTATAGTTTTTGGCTCATAGTATGAAAACGAGAGTTCTAGCAAAAATTGTACATCAACAAATTTGTAGCCCTCGGCGACAGCAAATGGACACTTTTCGATTCGGTGCTTTTGGCAATAGCGATGGCCTCGAATGTTGGGAGACCCAATGGCCCCTGGAAACAACAAAATCTGTTTCAAATACAGCAAGTGTAGTTCCCGCAAACAACGTTGGGTTGATCAAAAATCTTTTTTTGACTGTCCGAGTCACTAATGGGCTCAATCTATTTGCAAACCTACATTTATAATTGCGCTGCTCCAATGATTTCCTGTTACGTTTTGGCAGCAAAAATGTCAAATTTGGGCTTTCCATAGAGGGGGAGAGCGGTTTGTGCTCCACCCCGCTGTGATTTTTGATGCTTCTCCAATGTCATACCCCCAAGTATTTTGTGGTGACATCAAAAATCATCGTCAAGATAAAAAACGGTTATGACGAAACTCAATACTACTGCTTAAATTTGGACCCTTAATGACAAAATCCTAACTAAAATAAAGTGTGGCTTTTATAAATACGTGTTTTCAGTGGTTAAACAATAAACTGGCCTGTCCACAGCCCTCCGAAAAGTGGGGGGGGAACTTCAGGGCCCCATGTTCATTCTCGGGAAAAATTTCAAAGTGGGGGAGATAAATTTTGCTTAAAAATGCAAAATATTTCCATATTTTCATGCATTTTTACTACTGTGAACGTACTTTCAAGCTAAAAGCAATATTTTAGCATTATAAATAGTGGTAATTAATGTTTAAAAACAATTTGCAAACAAAGAACATAAATTTTCAGACATAAAAAATTTTTGGAATTAGTTCAACATGGGGGGATTCGGCCGAGTGGGGGTGGACGGACATGGGGGAAAATCTCAAGAACATGGGGATTTGGAAAGTGGGGGTCCCCCCACTGTGGACAGGCCAGATAAACATGCAAGAAAAATCCATATACAGGCTCTAAAGGTATGAAAACACCATAAATGCAACTAAAAACCCCAGTGACCACGCAAGCACAATGTTACCTACCACCAACTTACATGGGAGAAAATTTCCCAAGGTATTTCCAATTAGGAGCAGGGTACACTAGGTTAAATTTAGGTCATGCGGAGAGGCCACCAAATTTTGGTGTTTTTAAGTTATTTGTACGTAAAGGGCAAAAAGTGTCTGCAACAGGTGCCCAGTTGCGATGAGTATAATTAAAGCAATCTATATGAATACAATCCTATTAAAAGTTGCGATTTATAATTTTCGACAGTTTAAAATTTTTGGTCACTAAAGGAACAAATGGAAGATCCTATATTTTATAAATGTTCTAAAAATGGCAGTACAATCGCGCCGATCAAACCAAACAATTTTTAATGTGGAAAGCAGATTATATGCGATATACTGCATCACATCTTTCAAATAAAATCTGTTTTGAATACTCATTTATAACGGTACCACTGTGGAAAATGGCAAATCCTCAGGGTAATAACGACTCCCAAGCAAATTTTATATCAATAATTCTTTGAAGACACTTTAGTTTGCCAAAACTTATTTCGAAAACTACAAATGGATGTTCATCTTCGCTACGTATTTACCGATAAAATTGTCTTCAAAGAGGTGATGTAATCGAAAACGCTGCCAACAAACATTATACAGTGGTTTTCTGTGGTTACAAAAACTTATCAAAATTCGACATTTTTTGGCGCCAAAATTTAGCCAAAGTTATCCTCTCCCAGCATCCCTCAGGGATAACATACAAAACGTAGTTTTAAAAGAACAAAACCAACTTGTTTTACGGTTTAATTAACTCTTTAATTCCATGGTTTACCACAACAGTCAAGAAACCTACTTAGTCGATATTTTGCAAATTTCAATTTTCTTGGATATTTTTATACACTGAATCACAGTTCAAAAAGAGCGGCTCTGGCAAAAATTGAATAAACACTTCTCAATCAAACGGTTTTTTATTGCATATTTGGCAAATTTTGCAACAAGAAATGGGAGCATTTTTCTTAAAATTTGAGGGCTCAAATAGAAAGCTAGGTGCACAAGTAGATTTCACTATATGACCAGTCAAATTTGCGAGAAATTATTTATGTTCAACCCAATGCTTCTGACAAGTGCTGTGGCTTGAAACGTTAGGAGAATATGAAATGTCTTCAAAGATTTTGCGCAAGAAATCATTAAAACAGCGCAAACAAAATCAAGGTGCACAGATTCATTTCGAGTCGAATAAAAAATTTGCGAAAATCCATAAATCTAGTGACATTTGTCTGACACAGACAAAAAATTATTGGGAAACTGAATGCTATTTGAGGAAACTCCACATACTGCTTTTGTTTCAATTACTACTGCTGGATTACATAATTGAGATAAAATAATTAATCAATACTATAACAGAGAACCACAAGCTTCGATGCACGATGTATAGCCAAATCATAACCACGTGAGAGATTATCGGGGGAGAAGAGAGCAAAAATCACAGGGTTCAACAGACATGTTTAAGGGATGAGCGCGGCGAGCTAAGGGATCACCACTACTGCCCACCCCGTAAACACCTAGCTTGCAAGAAATAACTACGGTATTCTGAGGTTGCATCGGTCGAAATTTTAAAAGTATTAAGATTAATAATAAAATTATATTTTAAAAAGAATTCATTCCGAAAGAAACAGTCATTTTTGCAAGCACTACACGCTAAGTCATAAAAGTTAAATATAGTTGTAAATTTTAACGCTGTAGGCAGAGCGCCCAAAACAGATTTTGTTACTCACTTTTAGCAGTTTTTTGCTCATCTTCATACGGAGGTCGCCAAACCTGTTCATCTTTACAACTTGCGGCTTTGAAGCTATCGTCGCGTACCTTGCCTATGACAACAAAAACAGACCATTAAATGATTATACCTTTAAAGAAAAAAATAACTCATTTTCACACACGTTTCTTAACGACACAAGTGCAACAGATCAATCGTTGATCGTTACGCGGTAGATTAGTCCTCAACAAAATGTAATGGGCAACATTACTGAGTTCTAAAGTCAAGCCCACTATAAAGATTACGCCAAAATCGATGATTCTGAGCCAGATTCAAGGTCCCCTCCCCTGAGCAAATACGCAAGTATATCTGATCGTGTATGAATTAGTCTAAACTGCTAACCTTGATTGGCGATATTTGTTAAATACAATCGTGTGTTTACTGTCATTTAATCAGACTGTAATTGTAACTTTGGCATTGCATACCCTGTATGTATACGTTTACAGCTGTGTGCACATACGTTTGCCATCGTAAAATCATGTATTTGCTGTAGTAGATTCGTTACCGTTATATGATAAAAGTGAAAAATATTCGTGTAGCTCGTGAAGTCATAGTAGAACTTTCGACATTTGGAAATGAATAGTTAGTGTATCTTTGTGATATTATTGTTGTGGAGCTCTTGTACACCTTTAGGTATGCCGTCGTCTTTGGTTAATAACTCTTTTAACGCATGGCTGAAAGTAAATTTAGGCAACATGATTAAAATACATATATGGCTTGTACCGAATTCAGCCGGATTCCTGAGCCCGGCGACACGAAATTGCGTAGCGCCCACCTAAAATTTATATTGCTTTTAACTCAAAATTCTCTCCAGAAATTTTGATTAGACCTGCAACTTTTCAAAATTAGCACCAGGACCCGGATATTGCAAAATAAAATAATCGGACCCGAATCCGGAATTATTAAAAAAGAATACCCGTAGCCGGACCCGGATTTTTTGAAGACCATTCCCCGTCGCCGAACTCTGGCTACGCACATAAATGATAAATATACATACATATTATATATTATAGTTTTAAACATATATATATATGTTATACATAACAATATAACTGGTAATATATAGCTAAAATTTTTACGTAGTCCATAGCGATCATTTCACTCTCAATAAAATACAAGCAAAAAGTTTTAACCCTATACGAATTATTGTACAAGGTGTTCATTGTACATATGGCTATATAAAGTTGTTATTCAACCAAAATTGTTATATGGTTGCGTAATATGGTGGCATAGAGCAATGATCAACAAATCATTAAAACTGCTCAACAGTGTACAACGAATAATACTTGTCAGTGCATTAGCGCTATGAAGTCAACTCCAACAGCGGCACTGGAGGTAATACATAATATACCACCACTAGATATAGTAATTTTCAAAGAAGCACTATTAAACTATGTAAGACTGAAGAGCTACGGCTTATGGGTAGATGAACCAAAATAATCAATAGACATAACTAAGGTTGCCAAAGAAAGAATACC